>JADRCD010226367.1:40000-43426 GCA_019843815.1 Montemys delectorum
CCCAGTGAGCAAATATTTATTGAATTAGATTAGAGATTACTTCCAACAACAAACACATAGAGAGAGAAGTGGAGGGAGGGAGAGTGGGAGAGGGAGAGAGAGAGAGAGGGAGAGGGAGGGAGAGAGAGGAGGGGAGAAATGCTTTGGCCAATATAGAGTTTCTTCCTTTCCAGGGAAAATCACTGAAAAAGTTCCCATACCTGTAGTTGCTGGGCTGGATGCTTTTATATCCTAGGTCATAGGTTAGTAGGCATCTGTAAAACCAAATGCCTGTGAGACTTTCTCAGTTCCCTTTGCTCTCTCGTTTAGTGGAAAAATCTGCCCGAAAGTGAGAAAATATCAGAGGATGCCAAGTAAAATTTCTTCCTGTACAATGCATGAGAATTTGACACCAATCATTTGAGGTGGCTTCCCTCTTTGGGACACAGGATTCACAGAATAGAGGTCAAAGGTAGATTTATATATGCAATCAGTTCTACATATCCAGACTGGCCTGGTGTAGCAATTAGGGTCACCTTTTTGGAAAAAAAAAATCCACAAGATTCTAATGTATCTTCAGCCTCATTCACAAGGCATATATAACTAATTTCTGATTATTATACTATCTTCTTAATTCTAGTTAATTTGTATTCCCTAGTTTTCCCTTTTCTTGTGAGTGATGGAAACCTGTTCCTACAAATTTCTACAATTAATCAATAGAAGGTTTCTTTATTCCTTTTTATATCGTATCAAGAGGTTCTTTCAGTTGTTCCTCATTTGTTCAGCTGAGTTTTCCTTCTGCAGCCACTTGTTAAGGTGATAGATGCCTTACAAGTTCATTACCAAGGTTGCTAATTAGCTCAGTTGCATGAACTAAAAACCTAATGAGAAAACTCAACCTTTATGCTGGATGTTGCTCAAAGGAAAAAAGCAAAATTTTATACATTTTATTGTTCTTAACCATGCTGTTCCCTTGTAAGTTATGAGACGAACATATAATGATAATTAAATGTTAGCTCTTTTTACAATCTTACTTTCATAAATGATGCAAATGTACCATACTGGCTTGAGCATCCATGGTTTTTTTGTTTGTTTGTTTGGTTGGTTGGTTGGTTTGCTTTGTTTTTGTTTTTGTTTTTGTTTTTGTTTTTTGTTATACGGCACAAATCATCAAGAGATCACCAACTTACATCTCAAGTTCAAACACAAGATTCTTCTTTCGACCAATTTATCTCGAGAGCCCTGTTTTCTTCTAGTCGAAGCCCTAGCACCTTACACACCACCATGATAATGATTCACATCACATAGGCATTTCATGGTTACTTCTCTCTTCCTTGTTCTTCTGTATATTTTCCTCCAGACCAAGAGTAGAGGGACATACATACTAGTTATGTGTGTCTGTGAGACCATTTTCTACTCTTTATAAAACTACTAGAATTCATTCATAAGAATTCTTCTCTACTAACCTTATCCATTGTTTCTCAAGAATCATATCTCCAGATAGGTAACTAGATTAACCTGACACTTTCTTAATATAACTTGAATATATTTCTTGAATATAACTTTTGGAGATTAAAATCCCACATGATCCTTGGGAGAGCAAATTCAAATGACAGCTGGAATGCCACCATAAGAAGAAAAGCTGTTACATCCTTGAGTGAGGCTGTCATTAGGTTCCCTTTTTTGGTCTGCCTTGGGTGATGTTTGAACAGTTTTTCCTTTAAATGTATTCAGAGTCATGGCCATGCCTTTTATTTTCCTAGTATTTGATGATCAAATATATTTTGGAGATACTTTACATTTCACACTTTATTCTTAATGTGTTGGGATGCTTATAGGAGGATAAAATTAATAAAATAAATACTTTGTCTGAACATGATTTTACAAATTTATTGTATTGTTATAGCTTAGAGATGAGATGTTACACAAAATACTCACATGTTGAAGACTGGTCTCAAGCTTGCATGTCAAACATTGAAAGGTGACAGTCCCATAGGGATTTATGTTTAAGCCAATTGATGCATGAGGCACAGTTAGATGATCAATAGGTCAATAGAAGCGTGGCTCTAGGGAGATATAGATCATGTTATTGAGCAGGACAGAAGATGAGACATAGATTAATATAATAGTTATCAAAATTATCTTTGAAGAGTGACTTCTTCTATCTTCTACTATGATGATCTATTTTACAAAGATCAAGAACAGTGAAGTCAGCAAGACTTAGACTAAAATCTGAAATTAGGAGCAAAAAATTAACCATTTTTTCCTTTATATTTTTTCATATATATATATATATATATATATATGACAAAAGTTGACAGACATAATTACTCTGTTATATCTACTATATAATGCATTATGTTAGAGATGTTATATATATATATATATGTGTATACAATTATCTAATATGATACAATTTTATATAATATCTATTACATAGTGCTCACTACTGGACTACTCTTGGCCCTATTGCTACATGGTCAGCATATGTAGAAATCCAACTTTGCATTCACAGATCTGTGATGTTCTGATTTTTGTCCATGTAGAAGAATTATTTAAATTCCTGTTGTCTTCCTCCTCAGTTGTGAACTTTGAATAATGATATCTTTCTGAGTGGGTGATAGGAACATTTAATAAAATGATATTCTCCCATGTAGCTAACACAAACTTGAGAATAAATACATTCCATTTTCCTGTGATAATAAGAAGGCCAGGCGTGGAGGACAAGATAAGATTGATAAAGTACTCAGTGACCCTTTAAATGTGCTAGGCAGTTTTACAAGTGTTCCCTTTTACTCGAGGGTCCTACAAATAAGTGTACTAATATTTTCCTGCTGCAATTCTAGAATAGAAAAATAAAAGATTAATATGAAACTTCAGAATATTATCCTTCAGTGAGTCTGCAAAACGGTCATCAACACAGCTTATAAGGTCTTCTTTTGTGTGATGAGACATGATGGCTATATGCTGCACAAACACTGACCTTTTCTAATCACATAGACTTCTGCCACAGGCTAACACTATTTAAGCTACAAACATACCCTTTGAATTATTCCAAGGTGAAATACATGCTATAATATTCTGTGCACTATATCTATTTAAAAAAATAAAGGAGAGTGCTAGGGTAAAGGTTTAGTTAATAAGGTGCTTGTGGCATCACCCTGAAGACCTAAATTCAGATCCCCTGGTATCCACACAAAAAAGCCAGACACAGAGGTATGTCTGTAAACCTGTAGACTGGAGGATAACAATGAGACAGAGGGGCCCCTCAAGCTCACTGGTAAGCTATTGTAACTGGATCAATGAGTTTCAGAGTTCATGTGAGATTCTGTCTAAAGAAATAAGAAAAAAGTACACACAAAAGATAGCTGAAATCACCCTCTGGGCTACATACATGTACATATGTGCACATTAATCTCAGAGGGCATGACAGGGAGAGAGAGACAG
>JADRCD010226368.1:0-13336 GCA_019843815.1 Montemys delectorum
TTTTTTTTTTTTTTTTTTTTTTTTACTGTGTTTTGATTCTACTTTGTGTTTGCTGTGAGTGTGCTTTGTTGGGAGTATAAATCTGGAAAAGTGATGCCCGAAAAGACTTTGTAAAAACATATAGCTTCAGAAATACCACTTCTCTGAATTGTCATGGAGCATCTCAAGAAGTAGCCAGAGTCTTTCAAAGAATGTGCAGCAGAAAGAGAGGAAACTAGCCATGTGACCTACAGCTGACTGCCCCTGGCCTTTTCTGGGTCTTGCTGGTACTTTCCTTGCTCTTCTTGGTCATGTACATCAGAACCCCTAGACTGGGACTCTTTTCCCCAGTATACATTGTAGCCTTGATGCCTCCATGCCTGCATTGCGTGGCTTATCCTTCAAGAATTTCATTGTCTTGTCCTCCACTCTGCAAAAGCTCTCTCATTTGTCAAGGTCTACTCCAAGTGTGACTTTGTCATTCCAGTGTCATACATTGGCTCCTTTTCTGTGTTGCCCCAGCAATGAATCCATCCTAGTTACTAGTTATACAGATGGCAGATTACCTTCCATGGTTTGTATTTCTAAACACTAACACAGCCCCAGCTCCATAGCCAGATGTCCTGACTGGACCTGAATGGCTATCCAGGAGCAAGAGAAGGACCATTGGCTGCCATAATTGGATTAGAACCACCAGTATAATATACTATGGGCAACTTTTAGGGAGGACTAGGATCCCCTGAAGTCTCCATCAGTGCCTGATAAAAAGTAGAAATTCAGAAAGTGAGTGTTGAATTACTCTTAGAGCAGTGAAAGATATAGGACCAGCCTCTTAGTGATGTACAGTTCAGATAGACAGCCTACCATCCTACCAGAGCCTTCTTTATCCTAGGTCATTATCCTATTAGAAAGTCCTACCTATCAGAGTCTCAATCACCTCACAGAAGAACATGCAACGAGAGACAAACGTGGCTGCACTAATAAAAGTCTTTAACATTTTTCTTTCAGTCGAAGGAGAAGAATTACGTCTTTAGTTGAGAACCCTCTGCTGAGCCTACCAGACTTCAAGAGATGTAGCTACCACCCCCAGACATAGACGGCCCTAGTTAATCTTGGTAGTTCTCGAAACAAAACAAAAAGATCTGAACGTGAAAGTGGGAAGAGATTTGTGGGGAGGGGGAGAGGAAAGAGTAGACATGGCTACATGTTGGGGGGGTGGTGAGAGGTCTGAGTTGACCATAAGCAAAGTGTACACGTATGAAATTGTAAAAATAAATAAGTAAATATAAAAGATATATAGAATACCAAAAATTATATTGAAACATAGTCATCTAGTTCATAAATGACTTTTTTATTAAATATAAAGATGTTTTCATATAGATGTTATTTTACCGAACAGCTCCTAATTGTGCCAAACTCCATGCTTAGCCCAACAGACGTTTAAAGCTTCAGGGTTGCTGGATGTTGTCATTACTTCCACCTGCCACTTCCATGCTCCTGTCTCTGTAGTTTGTATCCCTGTGTTGAGATGCCTAAAAGAATAGAGATTGCAGCCAGGACTGCTGAGCATCAAACAGAACCTTCAGCATGCAGTGCTGTGTGCTCAGTACTCTTTCCTGTGGTTCTCTCCTCCACAGTGGCATTTCCTCAGGAAATGGGGGAGAGTGGTTTGGGGCCTCCTAGTTGGTAGCTACCTAAGAGCCAGAGCCCAGAGCAGGAAAGAACTGTACAGATGCGCCTGGATTTTCGCCCTCTTTGCCTTTCTTTTCAAATAGAAGAAGCCTCAGTCTGCCTCCTGTGGGACATGACATAAGCTTATCTGGTACACTCTAGTTTTTAATAATGTAGATATTCAGGAGATTTTAGATAACCTTGAATTTGAAGCTCCTTTAAAAGAGGGGACATTGGGTCTTCATTTCCCACATGATATCAGCGAGCCGGAACTATGTAGTCTCTTCCTCTTTCAGATGATGCATGCAGTCCAGTTTACCATGGTCCCTATTCCTCCCCGCTGCCTTATGCCTTTCACTAATATAGCTTATTTTCCTCGGCCCCTGTTTCTATTTGAGAACTATTGATTTATCGGGAAGAGGACTTAATGCCTACAGGCAGTTATGCACAGAAATAATGCTATCTGCCACAGAGTACCAGTTGGACTTTGTCTGTGAGATGGGGTAGATGCTGTAGTTTCAAGTCTATGATTGAGATCCCCGGAGATGTGGGCTTTTATATGTAGAGGGATCAGACTGGTAAGTAGCATCCCCTTTGTACTTAGCTTCTTATAGACAGGCAAGATTTGGCCATAAGAAGTTTATTATATTTACAGTCAGGGGATTTTTATGATATTGAAAAAGGATTGTGTATAGCTAGTCTGTTTTATTGACACCTTAGTTGAATAAGGTCAAGGCGACTCACTGAAGGACACACACAGTTAATTAAGCAAAAGGATCTGGTGAAAGTTCCCTTGACTTCGGTCTACATTCTTTTTGCCCCATCTTGCCCTTGATAATATATGCTTTTAAAACATCCCAAAGTTGAAAGACTTTGCTATTTAGGACAGTCTGGAGGACTAACAAAGATGCTCTGCCACCATCCCCGTCTGAAGCACACTCAGCTTCCTCTACAGTGTCCCTTTCTCGTTTACTCTGTTACTGCCAGATGATTACAGACAAGATGCTTTGAAATTAATGTGTACAGTCCAGGTAGGAAGCAAAGCCAAGATTTGATGGATCTTCACATCCCAACGGAAGACGCTTGCTCTTGTGTTTTCCACTGCTTCCGTTTTGTCTCCTCCTCCTCTGCTGTTTTATAAAAATTATTTTTAAAGTCTCATTTTTTCATTATTTTTGTTAATGTATACTGGTATGTATCTGTGTAGGAGTATGCATGTGTACTTGAGATTAAGTGTCCTCAGAGGCCAGGGGCATTGGATCCCCCTGAATCTCCAAGGTATGATCAGTTACGAGTTGCGGGACATGGGAGCTGGCAACAGAATTTGTGCTCTCTCAAAGAGGAGTGTGTACTCTTAACCAATGAACTTGATGAGCCATCTCTCCAGCACACCTCCCTCCTGTGTGTGTGTGTGTGTGTGTGTGTGTGTGTGTGTGTGGTGGTGGTGGTGGTGGCATGCTCAAGGAGACCAGACAAGGGCATCAGATTCCCTGGAGCTGGACTTACAGTTAGTTGTGAGCCACCCAAGGTAGATGTTGGGAACAGAATCCAGGTTCTCCAGAAGAACAACAAACTCTAGTAACCACTGAGCCATCTTTCCAGTCCCCTCCTCTTAATGCCATTTTTCCTGAGTTTCTTTTTGCTAGCTGCCTTTTCTATTTGATTCTTGAACAAAATGAATGAGTGATTGTTAAAAATGAGCCAAGCGAGTCAGTGAGATAGCTCGAGGGGTAAAAGTGCTTGCAGCCAAGCATCATGTCCCAAGTTCAGTCCCTAGGACCCACATGGGAGAGAGGCAGAACAAGCTCCTATATGTTGTCTTTGAACCTCCACACATCTGCCATGGCATGTCCACACACACACACACACACACACACACACACACACACAAACCCAAAAACCTAAATGTGTACAAAAAGAGAAAGAAAAGGAAAAAAGAACCACTATTTTGAAGAGCAATGTGAGGGAAAATATTGGGTTTAGTAATTTAAAAAATTTTATTTATTCAAGTCAAGTGATATGTTTACAATGTTGGATAGTAGGCTCAAAACTCTCCTTTATTATACCTGTTTGTTCATATATGTTTGGCATTAATCAAATAAATAAAATGAGGCCTTCAGTATGCTATGTAACTTTTCTCTGGCTACATATTAAGGCATTACACTAGTTTCATTTCTTTACATCTCAACAGATTACACTGGAAGTTGTGAGGTTAAAATGACTAAATTCCATTTGCCTTCAGTGGTTTCACCAAGGTATGGAATGACCATGGAGGACTGGGGTATTTTCTGAACCAAGGCCACCCATCCCAATTTTACCAGAAATAGCATAAAAGCAAAACAAAACAAAACAACTCCCCCCAAAAAAGTAGTAGTCAAAAGCTTATAGTTTGGGATCTATTTTTTTGTTCTTGTTATTTTGTTTTGGTTTTGTTTGTTGTTCAGATGATCCCATTCCCTCGTCGGGAATGCTTATTCCTCAAACATTTCTAAGGGATGATCCTGTGTTGAAGTTTTAGACCTCACTCAGAACATTGATCAGCGGTCCAGGGTGGAGCAGAATTGAACCTAATTGTTATCTGCCAGAAACCTTTTGATTCTATTTCTGGTTTTACCGGTGATTTAGCTGTGTAATTGTGGGAACACCAATTTTCTTACTAGGTCAGGTGTCCTATAAATTGGAATTTTAATCCTTGAAGCCTATAGGGCCTCACAAAGGAACTCCCAGGTGTGAGATTGTGAAAAATACTGATAAGCATTTTTAGATGGTTTTCAGAACATTAATTCTGTTCTGAATTCTGTTTGACAAGAAAAGGTCACGTGATTCACATTGTGTGAATTGAATTCGCAGGGTCCTACACTCACCTCACCGTGTTCCCGTTATGACTTTTTTCCTTGTCTGCCAGCTTGATTTTGGTTTTGTGTTTTTCGAGAGAAAGGGAAGGTTTCTATAGATTTCTGAATCAGTAAATCTTGGGATGTCAGCTCACAGTGTACTTTTAAAAACTCTGTAGATAGTGGCCCTTCCATTCATGGGGACATTAACAAACACTGAGAGTGCAGATGTCATTTTTTTTTTTTTTTTTTTTGGTCAAGAAAATGAGTCATATGCAAGGAAGAACGATAAGTTGTTGAAGATCAAACCAGATCTGACCAAACTTGCAATGATAAGACATTCGTACAAAACATCAAAAGTCCCCTTAATTAAGGTAATGGCTCTGCCGGGGCCTTCATTCCAGGATTCTCAGTAGAGAAAACATGTTTTCTTTATAGGTGAGTTTTATTAGCAGTGATGTTCCGGTATGTGGTTCAGGTTAATTAATGATATAGTCACCCTGGTGTCTTGCCATGAGCTTTATTCCAGTAAGTAAGGCACTAGGAAATCATGTTGGCTTATCTTGCCATTCCAAAGAGAAGTCCGTAATTTGGGCCATTATAATACATTTATTTCTGTGGGGTATGTCAACAAAGTAATTTAAGAATTCTTACGTAAATACCGTCTTTGACTAAGAATTAGTTCACTATAACTGGTAAGTGTCCTGTGTAATGCTTTGAAATGTTCTTAACTATTTTATTGGCTGAAATGATTGAAACCTCAAGTTCAGACCACCCACAAAGTCTCGTGGCACCAACCTTCATTGTATAAGGAGATTTGTACCAAGGGCCATTTTTCTCTCCTGAGAGTTTTTTATTATTATTATTAATTTTTTTATCATGGTAATGTTTTAAAACTTAATTTGGGTTGTGCATACGTAGCAACCTTCCTTGGAGGTTGAAACAACAAAGCAACTGGATTGGAAATTAGATTTCCCTTCCGAGGCTAATGCAGTTCTCACTCCTTTGGGAGTTCCCCTTCGCATGGGCTGATGCTGTCTCTGAAACTCTATGGAAATTGGTTCAGACAGGAACAAAGGGGGAGAGAGGGCGGACGGCAGTGATGATTCAAATTAGTGTCTCTTCTTCAATGAGAGTCTGGTGTGCTTGAAAGTGCATGTCATCCAAGATCAGTCAAGCCACCTAAGGTTAAGTGAGGTGCCAGAGTGACAGGAATCCAAACTTCAGGGTCCCAGCAGTTGAGTCTTCCTGTCAAGTTGAGTTGGATAGTTAATTTGAAACCTGTACCATCTTCACACGTGGTTCAGAAATGGGCCACACACAATTTTACTTTTCCTTACACGATGGAAAACCATCTCTTCTTTTCTGTTTGATCTGTTCCCAGGCAGCCTGTGAAAGATTCCTAGTGCCTAGCATAATGAATTCGAAAGGGCGCAGGTTTGTCACTCACAACAATGGCAGCCTTAGGAAGAGACATCTAAAGTACATTAAAAAGAATATACACTTGCTGTCAGTGGCGTGCATGCAAAACATATATACACATTCAAGGGAATCCTGTACAGACACTATTCAGTATTTTCACCTCCAGCTCATGCTGGATTAAACGCCATCCCCTGTTGATTGAATTTTGGCTTGTTTCCAGTGTTTGAGAGCCTGTACCCATGAAATAATGCCTTGAAAGAAATAGTGCCTCTCAGTAGAGATATCTTTTTATGTAAAATTCTTAAAGGGAACAGAGGGGAAGGAAATGCTTCTATGTTTTGGAAATTATGGGAAAGATAGACAAAGGAGCCAACCAAAGGACCTTGAAGGACCTCACTCATGGAAGTAATCTGAATGACAGAAAATGGTGGCTCCTGGACATTTCCAGGCTTGAATGGACTTTTCCATGGAAGGATTTCTTACTTAAGGTTTGATGGCTATACAGCTGCTAATCCTGGGGGACAGATGGTTATATGCTTCATTCATGCTTTGGAGTCCAATGGTTGGAGTTGCCTTTGTCATGGACATCCCCTGAGTGATGGCAGAGACGGGAATAAATGATATAGAGTGGGTTGAGCCTCTCTCTGTTGTTCCCCCGTCCCCCCGGGACAACAGTTAATAAGCTTCTATCATGCAGGTGCTGAGAGGGGTGGGTTTCATTCGTCTGAGTGGCACTAGAAGTTCGTGATGCAATACGGACTGCAGAGAAGAAACAGGCAGGTGTTTGCATCTGTCTAGAATGGGCCAGGATGAGCAGCCATGTCTTTGCCTTCAGAAGAGATTGTTTCTCCCCCTGTTGGATGAGTGTGAATCTGTAGCAGGTGCCTTCTAGGTGAAATGGTGGTACCTTTCAAAGCAATAGGACAGCATTTTAGGATGGATTTCTTGGCTCAAGAGATCGCCTCAGGTGTTACCTAAAATTCCAAGTTGAAACATAATCTTCATTTGTTCATTCAACCAGAATATCTTGGAGGCTTTCTGCAGGCATTTGGCTGCATGCTGGGGCCTAACTGGTACATTAGAGTCTATTCTCTGAACTACTGTTCTTTGTAGGGAAAGACGGGCAGTTCAACATGAAAATGGAGAGGGGCGATCAGTCTGGGACTTGGTAAACACTGAATTGCAAGTAAAACGAAGTGATATGGAGATGAATGGATGGGGGGTGTTTTGGGTTGGTTGGTTCGGGCAAGCCAGAGAAGGGCTGTCTATGTAGGTAACAATGAACCGTAACATAACAGGTTAAACAGTGCTGATGTGCAGTAACCCAGGAGCCCACATACTGGGTAGTCGGAGGGCAGGTACTAGGGTTTGGAAAGCTACTTGGTCTTAGAATGATGTCTGCCTAAGGAATGTAATGAATGAAAGAGAGACAGGGAGAAAGACAGGTCAGCAGGGGCCATAGTGAAGCAGTGGGGGATGGCAGGCCATTGGTGAATTTAGCAGCAGACGCTTGAACAGGAGCTGTTGGACACGTGGTTCACATCCTGTGTAGAGAAGCAAGTTGAACCCCTGCTTGGGGGAAAGCTGAGGGGTGAGGCCAGAAAAAGTAAGTAGTGAACCAGATTCATAGGCTGGGCTTCTTTTTTATCAGTTGTGGGGTGGGAGGAAGACAAGAAGAGCATGGTATCTGTTTGTCCATGATGTCTGTCTGTCCACCCTGTTCCTCTTGGTGTTTTTTTTTTTTTTTGGAAGCAAGAGAAGGAGGTGGTGGCCAAGGGGAGATGGCAACTCTGTTGGGCCAAGGAAATGGGTTTTCCTTCCACTCGGGTACCTATTCCAGGGCTACTCCGTGAAATAAAATTTCCTCTCAGCTTAGAATGTGAGATTTGTTCTATACTGTAAACATATAAAGTTATCCTCAAGAGCCCTGAAGCAGGCATGATACTTACAGTTAGAGCTTCGTAAGGACTTTGAACACGGACAACCACCCTGTCTCTTGGTGTTTTTCAGTGAAGAATTTTTTTGAGTTCACCATACTCCTGGATTCCTGTCTCCAGAATTGTGATCACTGATGGGTTTTCAATTTAATCGTAGTTGCTTCATTCATTCATTCATTCACTCACTCACTCACTCACTCACTCACTCACTCACGCATGCATTTACCCACCCATGCATTCACCCACCCATTCACTCATTAAACAAATTACATGGCAGGTCACAAGTCAGGAATGAGACCAGATGTCTTTGTCACGCTCATACTCTAGCTAAATTTTCATTTTAGCTATTGATGAAATCAGTAGCCTCAAGGAGCCAAGAAATACAAGACCATATAGCCTTCTGTAAACCAGAATTTCTGAGTGTCAGAGGCATTGAGGTTCCTGTTCAGAGGCAAGTCTCATGCCACCGTCCAGGTCTTCCAAACCCCTTCCCTTCACCACACTATTGACAGTGAGGGTCTGACCCTGCTCTCCACGTTCGGGGAGGGGGTGTCTTACTTTAATCTTCCCATTGCTATTTCAAGCCATCTGAGTCCCACAGACTGTGCATACTGCAGAAGTTCAGCCCGTTCTTCCAGAATACTGAGCTGAGAGAGGTTAAAGTTGCTCTGTCATGTGCCATTTTAAATATTTTAGGAAATTGATTTCACAGGCACACAGTTACACAGAATCACAACTGTTCAGGGCTTGTTTTCCTTGTGCCTTTGGCTTCCGTTTTCCATGGTCTGAGGAAGTAGACCATTTCTCCTGTACCCTGCACTGTCTGTAACATTCCACACCAGAAGTTCTTGGAAGCTGTATTTTGAGTGTCTTCTGTGATTGGCAGCAACTAGATTGCATCTGCCACTGAGGGCCCCAGTGGGCTTTGAACCTCTTCTTCTCTGGAAATTCAAACTGTGGAGAGGGAGAGGGAGAGGGCTCGGTACATGTGTGCAGTGGTGCCTTGAGTCAAAGAAGTAATTGTGTGTGTGTATGTGTGTACTACGGAGAGAAAAGGAAGGGCATATTTAATTAACCCAACTGAGAAGTCTGTAACAGTGTTCTAGGAGGGAGTCAGTGAAATGACTTTACTAAATAAATAAGAAGCCCAGTAGCCCCAGTCAGGCTGAGCAGTGACCTGGGAGAGGAAGGGGAGATGATGTCATCGTTTCCGTGTGTTCCCATCCTGGCTGCCCAGAGGAAGGAGGCCCAAGGAGTTTGTGGAAGGTGTGTGAGTGTGCCTACAGGGTTAATAGGAACGGGTGGGGTGTGTATGAGTGAGCTGTAAAACAGGATTAATAACCCCTTGTCAGACCTTTCCCGTTAACTGTGTTTTTCAGTAATTTTAGTTTGAATGAGAGAGAGCTCTCTAGCCAATTAGTGTTTATTTGTTTCTTTTGGCAAGGCATGATGGGGGGGGAAGGGATTGAGACCGGTGAGTTTCAAATTTTTGTTTTGTTTTTGCATTTTGGAGGAAGTGAGTAGCATGAGTTTGGGTTTTCAATGATGCGCCCCCCCCCCCCCCCCGCCCTGCTTTTAAGAGGCAGGAGGCAAGACGTGGCCAGCTGGTGCCTTGAACTGACACAGGTGCAGAGGCTGTGGGGGGTGGGGAGCCAGGAATAATTACAGGTTTCTGAAGCATCGGGCCCTGCCTGACACAAGCGCTCGTCAAGAAAACTGCTCTTTATGGAAAATTAATGGTGAAGCTGAAAACCCGTCAGGCTCATTGTTGTTCTTGGGACAACATCTTGCAGAAAAGAGGTCTTTCCCCAGGTCCACGGGCTCTGTGAGAAGCCCTCCTTCCAGAACAGGAACTACTTAGCATCATCACCGGCTGTAATAGACTTCTCCTTTAGGATTGTCGACTTGAGACCCCTTTGGGGTTGCATATCAGTTATCCTGCATATCAGATGTTTGCATTACAATTCATAACAGTTAGTAAAATTACAGTTGTGAAGTAGCAACAAAATAATTTTATGGTTAGGGACCCCACAACTCAAGGAACTGTATTAAAGGGCTAACGGCATTAGGAACATTGAGAACCACTGCCTTAGGGGGTCATCTGTTTAATTTTCAGATCTAGACCATTGCTCTTGACAGCAGTATATAGAGTAATTTTCTTTGACTTTTTGTTTTGTTTTGTTTTGTTTGAGACAGGGTTTCTCTGTGTAGCCCTGGCTGTCCTGGAACTCACCCTGTAGACCAGGCTGGCCTTGAACTCAGAAATCCGCCTGCCTCTGCCTCCCAAGTGCTGGGATTAAAGGCATGCGCCACCACCGCCCGGCTGGCTCTGGCTTTGACTCTTAAGGAATGGATTTTTATTATGTTCATGAGAATGAAATAATGACTAAAATTGGGACATCTATTGAGACTTGGGTTTAGGGTACTTAAGTAGCAAATAGTAATAGTATTTCCACCTGTTTGATCCTAAATGTTGGCTTGGTTGGAAGAGGTGGATACAGGAGGCAAAGAACTATCTCTATGTCTAGCTGTTCGTGTGCAATAGTATCCTAATCACTCCAAAGTTGGAACTTAACTTCTGTTCAGTAGCTGAGGACCAGTGAGGAACCTTCTCGAGGGCCAGCTGGAGACCCATGGACTTCAAACTGATATGTTTGGGGAGGTAGCAACCAGAAAAACAATGAAGAACTGAGTTTTGTCTGTCTGCTTGTGCTTGGTCCATCTGGTGCCCAGTTGACACTATTACCTTGCAAATTGATGGTAACAGCTAAGATAAGGCATTCCTAGTTGGAGAAGGAGGGAAACCTAGAGTCTTCCTTCAAGGACCCAAAGGCCAGCTTTGCTGGGATTGTGTGACTTTAGTGTCAAATTTGAAACAGAGTGGTTCGTAGGATTCATGTTACATGTTGCAACTAGAAATCCCTCAGAAGATCAAAGGCGAATTGAGGATGCTGTACATCGTGTACCCAGGGGAAGTAATTTCAAAGACACTGTCCTCTTCCGGGGCCTTTAATCTCATCTTCTTCCTTCCTGGCTTCCTCAAGGAAAAATATACAAACAAATATTTTCTTTGTATGTTGGAAATGATTTGGTGAAGGAGAAACACTAAAGAGGTTTTGATATAAATTTCCTAACTTTCGAGTTTGTTTAGAATTAATTTTCACAGCATTGTCTCTCAGAATTTACAAATTGCTAGAGGGAAATGTTTAATTTGGTTTCAGCTCTGGCAACCAGTGGATCTGAGAAAGAGGAAGGAGGAATTTCATTGACTCTAGTACCCTGATTGTTTTGTGGAGTTCAGCAGCTCTGACAGCAATGTGTAATACTATTGTACCTATGGGGTATGCTATTGATGAGGGTTTTTCTTCTTTAAACCTAGTTGCTAAAACACTCAGTAAGAGATTTTTATTTATACTGTATTCTTGCTTACTTGAGTTTTCTAGGCAGAATCCATTCTTTTCCAGCTTTCTATGCTAATGGGCTGGTGATAAAAATCAAGAAATGATAAAAATTGTCTTGAGACTGACTTTCTAAGCTGTAGGAGGTGGATTGTACACTGGTTCATTTGCTCATTCTGCCCTGAAGGATATTCAGTGTGACTGTGTTCTTCCTCAACCCATTTTAAAATGTTGAGGCAACAGAATCCTAGTGCTTGGAAATTGAGGTTCTCCCATAGGCTTCCTGGGTTTGTCAGTGGTGGCTCTTCTCATCCAGCGACAGAGAAAAATGATACCAAATCTCACTGGTTCTTTCCCATCTTTCAACTCTGACCTAATTTCAAAAGAGTGGAAGTATGTCAGCATCTTTGATCCTATCTTTTGGAGAGAGAAAACCCAGGAAGTTCACACCCATATCAATCTTTATGAATCTTTTTGTTGATTTTAGGAGTTGGATGAATTCTTTTTTGATACATCCACAAAGAATATTTTAGAAAATGTCTACAGAAAAGGAACCTGATTTCCCTCCCATCAGGAGTTTGTTTGGTACCATACTGAATTTCCATTCTGGGATGTGTCTGAAGATTTCAAAGCACACACACACACACAAACTGTGAGTTTTAGGGCCTTCCCAGGAGAAGGCAAAAGGTTGCTCCCCTCTTTCTCTCTATGAGACTCTCTAGGGACCTTGGCACTGTGGCTAATAGCACGTGGCAAAACCGCATATAATAATTGGCAGGAAGAGGTTCCCATGGGCAGCCAAGTGCAGTTCACCTGTGTGTAATTACCTGGGTGAACATTCTTGCTTGGAACAAAAGTTCACCCCTTCCTTGCCAGGAGCATCGTCATCACTGATCATTACCATCATTAAGAGCAACGCCAGGTCGAGGTTTGATCTCAGAGGAAGCAGGGCTTTGCATGTTTCAAGAAGTGGGAGGCTGGGTTTCTCCATGTTTCTGCAGCTTTCTTAAGATTGTCTTATCTCTGTGTAGGCTTAACTCTTGACCTTTTTAGGTGAGGGAAGTGGGATTATTGTGAGGAAGGACAACTCGCAAGAGGATCACAAATGACCATGGATTGATAAGCAAATTAGGTATTGACTGCTGGCCTTTTATTTCTTTGACTTTGCGTTATTCCAGAAAAATAATCATTAGCAAAATGCAATTTCTTTTCCTTTGTTTTTTTTTTTCTTCTTTAACTTGCCATCTTGAATATGTAGATCCAAAGACTTCAGGCTACTTGTCATGCCAGTTATTAAGTAGTAGCAAAAATATCTCACCTATGTCTTCATCTCATTTTCAAATTGAGACCTAGAATAAAAATTAAAACTTTTTTTATGCCCTAAAAGGTCTCTAAGGGGGGAGGGGGATGGACCCCAGGAGCCTAGGCTAGAGTCTGCACTTCGTGCTTTTAAGATCATAATCTTAAGCATCCAGAAATCCCACCAGTGTGTCTGCACTTAGATGCATTGAGCAGATATGTTTCACTGCCCAGGCTTGGGGAAGAGTGTCTTTCAACATTTGGCAATCAGTCCATTTTCCCAGTACCGTGTTTTGTAGACCAGCCTTCCTGTGGGAGATTGACTCCATACTGAAATGTGAGTGAAGAATGACTAGTAGGAGGTTGGGTGAAAGATTGCTTCAAGTATATGGACTTGGGGAAAGTCAAGATGAAAAATGAGTGAGAGAAACCCTTTAAGGAGGTGTTGAGGGGAGATGGTAACCGTATGCCCTCTGCATTAGTAGGTTTGGGGATAGTTTAAGATGCAGTAGGCATGGGTTGAACAAAAGCCGTTTGGCGACTTTGGCATCATATAACCAAGTATTTTACATTTCTCTTGAATCCAGGACAGTAACTGTGTACTACCAGTAGGAGGGGAGTTTTGATGGGTTTATATGCTACAATACTGGAATTTTGCTGTTCTTCAACTTTGGTTTCTGGAACTGGTCACAGAAGCAGAGGGTATGGCAGTGACAGGCTTGAAGTCTTTTCTTTTTAAAATTCTTTTTTATTATGTAGTGTGTATGTGTATCATTTAGTGTGTGTGTGTGTGTGT
>JADRCD010226368.1:13436-51975 GCA_019843815.1 Montemys delectorum
TGTGTGTGTATGTGTGTGTGTGTGTGTGTGTGTGTGTGTGTGTGTATGGTGGGGCTGGGGTCATGTCAGGGTGCCCATATGGAGATCAGTTCACTCTCACCACAACATAGGTTCTAGGAATCACACTCCAAACTCAGATCATCAGTAATAGCCGCCAGCGCCTTCCCCCCATCGAGTCTGTTCACCAGCGCATTTTCTTTCTTTTTCTAAAGCCAGGTCTTGGATTATTACCTTTAACAAGCTTGTTTCAACAAGCAAAAGGGTTCTGAAAGCATGGAGCGAGTTATTAGAGGAGCTTTTAGGGTGATAGCTTCAGTGGCCTCTACAGATGGTACTTACTGGGAGCCTAGGCAGGGAAGCCACATTTTGGCATTGGGATATCACAGTCTCCACGGAGCTCATCTGTGACTCATAAATATATAAGAGAATCATTTAGCACTTCGGAAGATTCTCAGGCTGATGCCATGGATCAAGCCTTAAGTTGTGTTGCTAGGTCAGCCAGGAGAAGCCTCTCTCGGCAAGGTGAGATAGCAGACAGGCATAATTTGTGTCATTAAACTGACACCTGCTGACCCAGACTTGGAGTTTGGTGGCTGGAGTGTCACTGGAATAGAGAGAAACATGTGAACTCTATTCAGATTTATAGCCTAGAGACATTACTAGCTTGCTTCCGGTGGCTCTATTTCACTCTTCCCTTCCTTCCGTGTAACTCACTATAGTATTATTATCATCACCAGGAAATTATCATTGGGAAAAATGTTGTTAGCTAGTTTATATACTTTATTTGAATTGCATTGTTTTACCAATATTTTATTGGTCTAAGAGCCATTGTATTTAAATGTCACATCATCTCTTCTAGTCTGTGACAACTTCTCGGCCTCTCTTTATGGTTTATGACCTTGACATTTGTAACCTGCCAGTTGTTTTGTGTAATGGATTCTATTGGGGCTTGCCTGATGTTATCTCGTGGTTAGATTGTGTTGATGCATCTCGAGCAGGAGTGCCTTGGATAAAGCAGAACCTCTTTGGACATATCATACAGAGGGTGCAGGCTGTCACTGGTATATGAACTGTGACCAAGCGGGTCAGGTGGTACCCACTATCTTGCCCCACTGTGAAGTTGTCATTTTTGTCTTTGAATTTTAACATCTGGTTGGGGTGTTTGTCCTCTGAGAGGATGAAAACCTTGTTCTTATATGTTTGTCTCTTGACTTGAGCATCCATCGATGAGTCTTAATTGTATCATTATTGCTTTGTTGTTTGTCTCATGATTGTCTTTTAAGTTATTATCAACCTTTTTCCACATAAGTTATAATTTTATACAAGGGAAAACTGCTCTTTTCCCTCTATGTAAACATTCATTTATGGTAGCATGGGGGTTTGATTATTTGATGGGTTACAATTCATTATCATTCACAGAATTTTCCCTCATTGTCCAGATTTGGCCACTAAGACCCTTTAACAGCACAAAGTCTTTCCTGCACCCTCTTCCTTTCTGAGCCATCCCTTATATTTTCTTATTTTCTGAGACCATAGGATCTTCTAGGCTTAGCTTACAGGTTTTGCCCCAATCCATGGAACAAGTGGTTTTCCAGTGAGTTCTACCTCCCTTTGATAGATAATCATATTTAGGAACCAAGGCTTCTGCGCCATTGCTAGTGGGGTATCTTTACCTTTACATTTTTCTCGTAAGACAGTTATGTATACTTATACATAATATAAATACATTTCTTTCTGTATATACGTGTATGGTTGTGCAGAATCAATAATATTAAAACCCATGAACACCTAGTAGCACCTAATTTCAAATTAAACATTGAAGGCACTGGTTAAAGCAGTCTTACAGATATTTACAAACGATATTGCAAATGAACTCTCTGTCTCGGGTATAATCTCGTCATAACATTCTCTTTACCTGTAGCATTTTAGTTTCTATATTCTTGACAGGAAATTCTTTAAACTCTTCATCCTAGTTCCTGCTGAAAGTATGTCTTTTTGTCTAAGCTACTTATTTATTATTCATTTTTAACGGAGATTACAGGGACTGGTTTTCTTAAGACAAAAGAAAGGAAGGAAGGAAGGAAGGAAGGAAGGAAGAGAAAAAAGAAAAAGAAAAAAAATCTCTCATAGTGACTGCAAGGGGTTTTCTGTACCTCCTGATTGACATGGAAGATACCCTACAAATTACAGCCTTTCCGAAGCAGCCCAGATTTGAGAAGCTGCCGTATTTCCTGTTCCTAGCACAGAGACTCCTGGGAGGCAGTGCCTGGTGTACTAGAAGACTATTTTTTAAATCCTTCTATAATAGTATCTGAATGTGTTTAAAATATTCCAGCTTCTCAGAACGTACAATATGAAGGGATCTGAGCCTCATACCAATGCGTTTATTTCACATCCTTGAATTGAAATCTGTATAAGTAGACAGGTACAGTAAAGCTCCATCCACAGACAACCGCAGCTAGATGTGTCACATTAATCCTTGTACAGGAGACAGAGAACTACCCCAAGGACATCCAGTAACCCATGACTCAGCTGACTTTTACCTGGAGCATGTCCGCCTCTCAAAGCTCTGGTTCTCCTCTTTGGGCAAAAGGGCAAGAACCATTCTTGATTTTGATTGTATATTCAAAGCCATGTTTTAGTGGTCATTTCTAAAACTGCCTGCCTCAGCAAGATGGGCCATACTCTGCCCTGTAATGGAAACCTCAGTAAATTTAAAGGGCTTGATACCCATAAAGTCTGTCATTTGATGACAAAGAAATAAAACCAGGAAACAGTAATAGATATCTAGAAAAAAAATCTCCAAATATCTGGATATTAACATACCTTTTATTTGATCTCAATTATGATGGATTCCTCTACAGAAACAGCTACAAAATAATAAGCATAACAGAAAAAAAATGAAGGTGCTGGAGAGCTAAGAGAAGCAAATAGATTTTGATAACACATACACAAAGAGGAAGGGAACTAACTATACAGTTATGTGGCAGGTTTTTGTTTTGTTTTTCTAATCTTCACTAGGTGTCCAGGGTGGGGCAATTACTGGCATAACTAATTTTTGACAAGTGGAGAAGATATAATGGCCACAGAAGTAGTATACAGTCATCGAATCCTTAATAAACACCAAGTAGCTGTTGGGTGCCAGGCACTGTACGTGGTGAGAAACAGTTTAGAGGGGAGTGGGGGTGGAGCTTAATAGCTTCAATATTAGAATTTTATAACATAGAAGTGAATTTACTAGGGTACTGACTGAGGGCTTCCTCAGTGGAAAGAAGGTAACAAAATTCACAGCAATTAGGTGAAGAACAAAAGGGGACGTGTTCAGGCATAGGATTCAGAAAGGGCTCCAGCAAGGGTACTGCAAATTCTAGACCCAAGAAGGTGGCAGTATGCCGGCACGCCTTTAATCCCAGCACTTGGGAGGCAGAGGCAGGCAGATTTCTGAGTTCGAGGCCAGCCAGGGCTGTACAGAGAAACCTTGTCTCAAAAAACAAACAAACAAACAAAAAAGGAAGGTGGCAGTATTGGGTTATTTGTTTGTAAAATAAAGTGCCTAGAAGAACCAAGCCAGATATGTATTTAGTAAAGCATCAGAACTTAGTTTTCAAATAAGCGTTCCATGGTGAGCACTGCCACATTAAACAGTGGAGAGTTCCTTACACATTGACCCCTTAACAACTTACGAGGACATTTGCAGTCACCCCGCTTTGTGAATTCTTCCCTCTTTCAGCTCATGACAGTTGGCTCTGGGCCTACATTACGTGGAGCTATGATCACATCTTTATCATATAAGTCCCTGAGCCTTGCTTCAGGCATGGTAGTTGTATGAGTACTTGTAATGTGAATGTTGAGTGGACATGGAAACCATCCGTTAGCTCATGCCATTGCACACCAGCAGTGAAGCCCAAAGCTGATTTTTTTGGTTATGACTCTGGTTCTTATTCAGAAATGCAAAGACTTAACCTGAAGCCTGACTAAAAACTGGTTGGCTTTAAGTGTTACCAAAATAAAATCCTTGACAGACACAACATGGCTTGGTATATCATGAGAATACACTCTGAACAGAATAACTTCCTATAGCCAGAACACTGGCTCATCTGAAGCATCGTGGAGGCAGTAAATCTGGAGCTAGTCATAGTTTGAATTGCCATTAGCATTTCTTTTTTTGAAGTCTTTAAAAGAGGGTGGAAGTGAGGTGATGGTGCAAGTTAGCAATGCCATTTTATATAAGAGCCTAGAGTAGCAAAATAGAGAACTTTGAAATACGAACTTACTTTTGACCAAGTCCTTACCAACTTGCAAGGACGTAGCACCTTGGCCAAAGATTTTTTTTTAAAAAAAACTAAACTTTTTTGGTTCCTCTCTATGTACCAGGTGAAAGGTTTACGCTGCACTTTATAGTCTTACATCTCTCATAGCTCTTTTACTCGATTACTTAGGTCAGGCTGGCCAGAGACTCAGAGATCCGCCTGCCTCTGACTCCTGAGTACTGGGATTAAAAGTGTGCACCACTACACCCAGCACCTTTGATAGGTTTTAATTGCTGTCTTTGAACTTACTTTGACAGGATAGTCAGAGGTGCGAAGCAATCATAATGAGATCCATACTCCTTGCCCCACAGTGGAGAGCAACTGCCTTTGTTATAATGCACTATGTGGATAATAGAGGTTTTGTCTTAGGTCTCAAGGATTTTATAATAGGCATTCCATAGAATGATATCTATTCCTCGTGACTGTTGGAATCCAGGCCCAACGGTAAGTGGGGCTGGCTCTTGGCTGATGGCTTCACAAGTTGCTTCTTTGACTAGCTCTGGTTTTCTGTGCAGATCAATTTGCAAAGTAGACTTAGTTTTGTGACTTATTCAAGTCTGTTTTAAACATTGAACTGGGACCACGAGTAGTCGTTTCTTCTATTTGCATCTTGCTTCCATGGAAAATCCTAGGAATGGTTGGAGTGTCTTACCTGCTGAATTGATAGAATGGGAAGAGATCATGATTTAAATGCTGGGGTTCTATGGAGTGTGCGGGTGTAAGGTGGGGCCCTGGGTCTCTCTCTGCAACAATGGCTAAAGTCATTCCATGCGGCTCTGGGGAACTCTTCAGAATACTCAAAGAGTAAATACCAAAGGATCAGGCTCACAGGCAAGAAGAACATTTCAGACACTAGGCATAAACACCTTCTCTGTCCTTCCCGGTTTGCCTGTCAATACCTGCATGGCGTCCTGGAGTCCTTTACCTCTTCTCTGATGGTTACTTCTCTCCTTCCTTCCTCCACAGACATGCCTTGAGTTGGAACGCTACCTCCAGACAGAACCGCGGCGGATCTCGGAGACCTTTGGTGAGGACTTGGACTGCTTTCTCCACGCTTCTCCTCCCCCGTGCATCGAGGAGAGCTTCCGGCGCCTAGACCCCCTGCTGCTCCCAGTGGAAGCCACCATCTGCGAGAAGAGCTCCGCAGTGGACATTTTGCTCTCCCGGGACAAATTGCTATCTGAGACCTGCCTCAGCCTCCAGCCAACCAGCTCTTCTCTAGACAGCTACACAGCCGTCAACCAGGCCCAGCTCAACGCAGTGACCTCATTAACGCCCCCCTCTTCCCCTGAGCTCAGCCGCCATCTGGTCAAAACCTCACAGACTCTCTCAGCCGTGGATGGCACAGTGACGTTGAAACTGGTGGCCAAGAAGGCTTCCCTCAGCTCAGTGAAGGTGGGAGGGGTGGCGGCAGCGGCGGCAGCCGTGACACCAGCTGGAGCAGTTAAGAGTGGACAGAGCGACAGTGAGCAAGGAGGGGGAGGGGCTGACTCATGCCCCGAAAACAAGAAGAGGGTCCATCGCTGTCAGTTTAACGGGTGCCGGAAAGTTTATACAAAAAGCTCCCACTTAAAGGCCCACCAGAGGACTCACACAGGTAGTGGTACAAGTTGGCCGCAGGTCGTTTCTTCTTCTTTTGGGTGTTCCCTTTTGGCGGGATGGGCCTCTCTTATAAGAAGTTATCTTCGTGCTCATTAGGAGGGTACAGAGAGGCAGGAGGGAAGTAAGAGTCACTACTCATTTCCGACCCTAAGTTCCAGCACAGGACATGGATTTGTCACTGCCTGGCTGAGGAGAGAGCTAGTTTCAGAGGCAATGCCAACCCCAGCAGAAAACCAGGCCATCCAGACTCTAATGGAAGGAGTGGGGTTGGTGGTGGGACTCACAGACCTATGTGACAATCCCCAGTCCCTCCACACTGGCGTTGGCCATTGTTTTGTGAGTGTGTCTCAGCAGGTTCAAGCAACATTAAAAGTTGAAGGGATACATTTCAAAGTTCACAGTTAAACAAAGTAGCCAGGGTATGTCCCTAGTCACTCTTTTTCCCGGGCATCCCTGATTTTTTATCAAAGTCACCAACAGCAGGAGGGTTTCAGAGTTCATTAGATGTGATCATTCTATAATTAATTGGCATCTCCTCTTTTGCATTGTTCTCTGGCGCGTGCTTTATGGGGAGATGGCAGAATTGCTTTTTAATGAGCTTGTTACCGGGAAGAAGTTGCAAAAGTGATTACATTGCTCTATGTGTGCCTGTGTGTGTGTTGGGGGCTGGGTGGGGGAGGATGACTCGGGGGAACTGTATGTTTCACTCAGAATGTCTGTGCTGATCCCAAGGAATCATACTGGTCTTTGGGGCAGTGGGGCTGTTTGGGAGTGAGGGGGTTCCCACAGCAAAGAAGGAAATTGCCATTTTTCCTTGAGACGATCTTTGTTTTCAGTTCTTGGGTTAGAGCTTATGGTGATGTTTCTTCTTCTTGGTCGGCTAACGTGCCTCTAGGAGCAATTACTGGGATTGGTGGTTTTTAAGTGAGTCAATAACCGTGTATCACTTGTATGGCTCTTGTATACTGCATAGGGAAACTCCCCAGTGGTATTAGAACAGAGTTCTCAGGGTAAGTGGGTGATGGCCTATGAGGGAAAAGAAGTACCTGGGGTCAGATATGATAGTGTAGACCTTTCAGTCCCAGGACTTGGAAGGCAGAAACAGGTGCCTGGATCTCTGTGAGTTTTAGGCCAGTCTAATCTACTTGAGTATCAGTCAGTCAGGGCTACGTAGTGAGACCCTGCCTAAAAACACAACCAAGCCATCCAACCTGAGGTTGGGATGGGGCATGGGGACATAGTGGCATGGTGATGGTGGGTGTTGTCCTCGGTGTCACCAAGGAAGTTGCCTTGGCTGGAAAGTCAGACAACCTGGGTTCTGTTTCTAGCTCTGCCACTGATGAACTCTGTGACTGTGTGTCTATTGCTTGAGCCCTGTTTTCTGCATTTGTCAAACGATATGGCCCTGAAGACCTCTTTCAGCATTGATGTTTGGGTGGACCCCATGATGTCTCTGTGAGACCATGAACAGTTTTCCTGAGGGAAAATGAATCCTGTGGGAGTAGACAACACAGGTGTAAGCATCAGTGGTACTCTCGTGCAATGAAGAGGATCGTATTGCTTCCTATGACCTGACTTAGGCATACACCCCTAGGACCAAGCTGAAAGCAGTATGTGGCTCTTGCTAGGTTTGGGCAATGATCTCCTTCGCACAGCTTTTGCATCTCATGGCCCATCTTCAGATTCCTATTGAAATCTGAGCTCAAGTTCTCCAGTTTCACACACTAAAGTCAATGCTTCCTTGTATTGTCTACCCTTTCCCTCTCTTGATACTGTTCTGAACTTTTTTTATTTCTTTCTTTGTTGAGTCACAGAAGAAAGTAATAACAAGATGCTACAGTACCTCCAGACTATAACACATAACTCACTCCTCCTGTGCCCTAAGGAAACCAGAGAAGGCAGAATTAAGCAAGAATATTGAGATGTGCTGGGCTGTGAAATGCATGGCAGTTCCGATACCTTTCGGAACTTTTGACACTAAACAGACTCCCTCTTGTGTAAGAGCTCAGCAGCTCCAAGGAACAGAGATTTGGGGAGTGGTGGGTAAAAATCCAGAGCATTTTCTTCCTTCCACCTGTTACCCCAACAGAGATGTCCAGACGGTAACTGCGGTGACTAGCGCATTATTTGGGCGTTTGTTCTTTGAAACTGTCTACTGAGAGTACATACCAAGGTGGAGCTTGTTATGCACAGCTCCAGCAACTACTTGTTTTGTGGTGGATGGAAGTGCCAAGATCCCTCTCCACAGGATGTGTCACCTGGCCTCGTCAGTGTGTGTTATGAGAAAGGCAGTGTTGAATAGCAGTTAAGAGCCAGGCGCTATAGCCAAGTCCATTTGGATTCGTGTTCTGTCTCTACTAGACTTAGGACTCATTTAAATTAGTTCCTCTGAGCTTCAGTCTCCTCATCTATAAAGATAGATAATTGTGTCCACATAATAGATCGTTTCCAGGGTTGAATAAGCAGTTCTCTTGGCAGGTCGTAATAGCTCATTAACAGTAGTGGTAGAGTGGTTTTGTTATTACTGCTGTGATGGTTTAGTTGATATTGACACTGGTTAGGGATAACTGAGTGAAACAGCTTTATGCAAACTAGAGGTCTAGAGATGAGTCGGTTGGTTAGAGCTAGAGAAAGGTTGAATATCCTTGACCAACAACTCAAAATGTTCCCAACTCTTAACACTCTTTTTTAGTGTGTTTGTGGGGATTGTGGGTATGGGCACACAGATACGGATGCCAAAAATCACTATTCAATGCCTCCTTCAATCTCTTTCCTACCTTAGTTTCTAAGAAATGTTCTCATACTGAACATGAAGCTCACTGATTGGCTAGGCTCTCTGGTGCATTGAATGTTAGGGATCCTCCTGTCTCGACTTCTCCAGCTCTAGGATTATAGACATCTCTGCCATACTTGGTATTTATGTATTTATTCATTCATTCATTCATTCATTCATCCATCCATCCATCCACCCATTCATTTACTTACTCATTACTTATTTACTTATCTACTTACTTATTATTGAACATAGATTCTTCTCTCATACAGTATATCCCAACCAAAGTTTTTATTCCTCCCAACTCTCCCTCCACCTCTCCTCTCCCCCAGATCTGTTCCCACTCCATTTCCCTTCTTGGAGACAACAACTACAAGATACAGTAAGGCAAGGCAAAAGCTTCCATATGGAGACTGTACAAGGCAATCCAATAGGAGGAAAAGAATCCTAAGAGCAGGGAAAAGAATCAGAGATACACTGGCTCCCACTGTTAAGGAGTCCCACAGAAACACCAAGCTAACAGCCATAATTTATATGCAAAGGACCTGATGCAGACCCACTCAGTCTCTGTGAGTCCATATGAGCCCTGGTTAGTTGATGCAGTGGAACATGTTCCCACTGAATCATGGGAAGTAAGATTTTGGTGTTTTCCATCCCCTCTGGGTTTTCCTCCCCACTTTCCTCCAAGTTCCCTGAGCTTTGAGGGAATGGAGCCTATGGAGACGTCTGATTCAGATTCTCTCCTCATAATTAAAGCTATGTGTCTCTGCATCCTCTCCAGTTTGCTGCTGGAGGAAGGTCTCTGATGAGGACAAGGCACCATCTATGAGGATAGCAGAACATCGTTAAGAATTATCTCATCCATTCGTTTCTTATGTGATTGCTGAAGATCAGAACTCAGATCCTCATACTTCTGTGGTAAACCCTGGACCAACAGTCATCTCTGCAGACCCTCTGCAGATTTATTTGAGATCCCCATTTGACATCACAGGGAGATAGTTACACCCCTGACTATTTACACAAAAAAACAGTTAAAATGCAGGCAAATGAAAAAATGTTATAAAATAGTGCTTTTGGGCTATGCATATAAGGTGTTCATGAGACAAAAGTAATTTGTGTTTGAACTGAGTCTTATGCCAAGGAACTTCACCATATGTATTCCAAGACCGGAAGATACAATGTCTCTGAAGTTTCTGCACCCAAGCATTTGGAAGAAGTACATTGTAGTCAAGTGAATTTTCTTTCCTGACTCCAGTGGCTGATGTGTCTCTGGGGAGAAATGATGCTCATGGACACCAGAGTGCATAGTTAAACTGACCTTGCATGCTCTAGCCTATGGAAGTTGGCAGTGATGTAGAACACTGTCCTGGAAGACAAGCATGGGAAAGGAAAAGGAGTCAGTGCTGTAAGAAAGAGAAGTGGGGCAGGAGTAGGGATAGAGGATGGGAGAGGGAATACGAATTAATTTGGATTAAATGGATGGGAATCAAGTATTTATTTGGAATTGGTGTGAATGGGGCACATGGGGAACTGAAGACAAAAGCGCTAATTTATGTGCTGTGGATGAACTAAGTAATGAAAAAAGCATGACGGGTAAAATCAGATTAAGTGCCTACATATAAAGGGGATGGGCTGGAGAAAGCTTAAGGGCATGGGTAGACAGCAGTGGGATCTGGGGTGGGAGAGTCTGCTTGCTGATCGAAGGCGTGTAGAGGGGAGAGTGCCAGCCAAATGTCAAAATGAAGTTAAAAAATGGTCTATGGATGGGTTCAGGCAAACTATTTAAGGATAAGATTCACTCCAAGTCAGTGGAAATATTTCTTACTTTATGGTGTTTTGGGATAGAGAAAGGTCTTAAGGGAAGAGTCCCAGAGAAAGGAGAGGTTCTGGGCTCTTGTTCTCTAGAGTACAAATATATATATATACTTATATTCATATATATATTATATTCATATATATGAGTTATAATTAAATGGTAATATGTTGCAAAGGAGACATAGTTGCAAAATGAAATGAAGTAAATAAAATAAAACGTGTGAGCCTCTGTCTTCTCCACATAAAGACAATACATTGTTGGTGATGTGTATTTGCCCACACTGAGGAATTTTTAAAATGTTATTCATTTAGTCTTTATGTTGATGAGATTTAGTGGGTTGGGAAAACACTCACTCTTCTTTTTTTCTTCTTCTTTGGCTGTTTTTGAAAATACCAAATTCTGCAAAGTTTTTGGCCCAACGCATATGAAGCAATGGATGTGTGGGGTTTTTTGTTTTGTTTGTTTGTTTGTTATTTTTTAGGGGTGGGGGTTGTTTTTTGTAACAGATGATGTTCAGGTTGGTAACTTGGACCTAAATATTGTTTTCTAAAGGAGGAGAAGTTAGACATGGGACCCAGGGTTGCAGAGCAAGAAGGTGAGACAGGGAATGGGGGTGACAGGGACATTGAGAAGGATTTTGGAGGAGGGAGGTGTGTACATGATGCCGTGTAGTTTATTCAGCTTTTCAGCAGTCATTCCACTGTATGCCTTTCTCAGCTAGAGACTCTCTGTGGTCATAGTTTTCCCTATCCTGTCTACAGCTAGCTGGATTAAAGGGACCTTCACTCCCAGTGTTTAAGAAAATCACCCCAGAATGCTCATTTTCAGTAATCTGTAAAATGTAAGGAGTCTTATGAACAGAGACAAAGCTGGTTTTCCCATTTCTCCCCTGGTCACTTCTCAGAAGAAATGACTGCGGCGGAAGAGTGCTGTGTGCACGAGAAGGCATTTCTTGTTTGGATGTTCACAGAAAGGCGTATCCGAGTGTGCAGAGTGGCTTGTGAAGACAAAGTCACCACAGAGACCAGCAGTTAAACCTTGGTTTCTGAGTCATGCACGGGCAGATATGAAGGACCCCGCTCTCTTGGGTGCTCCCTGGAGAATTCTTTCTGTGGGATGGGAGTGCTGGAAGGGATGTATTTAATGTACAGGAGGGGATAGGTTTTGCATTGAGGGGTGTAACAGGATGCATTGCAGCTGAGGGAGCACAAGAGTGAAGTTGGCTTTAGCACTTCCGTCTGCTTTGGGGCAGTTTTCAATTGAAGTCAAGAGTTGATAGATATTTCAAATAAAGGGGCAAACATGGATGTTTGGGAGAGAAACAGAAGTAATTCTAATATAATATAATAAATTATACATAGCAAAAGGTCTTTAAAATTTAAACATAATTTGTTTATTTACTTGTTCAACAGAAACCTTAAAAGTACCACTGTGTGCCAGGCCTTGTTTACATGGCCTTTTTATAAATACAGTCCTTTCAGTTCTCATGTTAAATGGCCTGGGCACTGTCTTGAGTTACATATGAAGAAATGAAATAGTCAGAGAGGTCAGATAGTTTTCTCAGCATCACACAGCTCCCGGACCATTGGGCAAGGATTCAAATCAAGAAAGAGTGCTCAGGTCTCCATTTTTAACTTCGTGATCTCATGGCAGAGGGGAGGAAGGTTTTCCTCATAATCTATTTTTAGAAGGAGATAGAAACATAGTTTGAAAACAGCTGGACAAGGAAAATGTCTTTAAAAAGTGTTAAGAGTCAGGGCCACCTTAAATATACTTCTCTTTGTACAGCTGGGACTCGGAACAAGGAAATAGCAAAGCTAGCTACTATCATTCTGACCGTTACCATCTTCATCTTTGGGATTAAGGGGAGACTTGTCTGAGGATATTGCAGTTTGTTTGTTAAGAGGATAAGTACTAATCACTATCTCTGTGGAGTAAGAAGGGCAAGAAGCATCACACATAGGGAAACTGAGGTCTACTGAAGGTAAACTGACAGTGGAGGCTATGTGATCTGCCCACTGGCACAGTCACAGCGCAACCACGACTTCCTGGCCTGTGGGTTTTCGTCCAGTGCAGCAGTCGTCTTGCTTCCTCTATTTGTTCTTCAGCTGTCCCTCGAGTGGGTATTAAGTGCTGACAGTACCTGCTGTCCTTGTTGCTGTGACTAAACACCTGACAATTTAAGGAGGAAAGAGTTTACTGTGGCTCCTAGTTTCAGGGACAGCTCATCACGCCTGCAAGATGGCCACAGGCAGGTAAGATGGCTGATCATATTGTGACTGCAGTTAGGCAATAGAGAGAAATGAATTTTGGGACTCATACTTTCTCCTTTCTTTTCAGTCTGGCACTCCAGCCCCTGGGGTGGTGCTGGCCACATTTAGGTCTTCTCACCTGTTAAAGATCTAGGAAATGCCTTCCACTGGCACATTGTGAGGTTTTCAACCTTGGGACAGTGCTAAATCCCATGGAGTTGAGAATCAAGTCTAACTGTCACTTTGGCCATAGGTGTGAGACATCATGCCACTTAGTCACCATCAGAGAACAGTTGAGGCCATTCTGAGGAATCTTTAGGAGGAATGGCCATTGAATGAGGGCAAGAGCTTTAGCAATAGGAAGAGGCAGCATGGAAGATTCTGGATTAAAAAGTCACTTTTCCCTTTTTGTACAGGATGTTTAGTGATGTCGTTCTTGCTTTTAAATGACAGGAATGTTATAATACACTAATTTATATAAATAGAAGACCTAATTCAAGGTCAGGCATTTCAGCAGGATAAAATTAAATACCTCAGCATCAAACTGCAGGGGGCCTATTGGCCCACTTTCAACTACCTCAGTGCCTCAGATAGGATTTCTTTGAATTTATACAATAGCAACTGAAATGGGGACAATTTAAAGACATTAAAGGGGCCTTTAAGTTGCTAAGACACATGGCTGCTAATGACATTTATCCATGTGTTGAGGCAGAAACTCATTTAGGCCTCTATTATGGGATGGGAAGCAGAATAGGGGTTAAAGGCTGAGTTTACAAGGGGCCAGAGTTTAATAGTCTGCATTTAGTAGACTCGGGAGCTTGAAACGAAGATGTATGAAATAAGGTGGTAGGAGACAGTTAATGGGAGAATTTTATGAATCTGAGAAATCTAGACATCACCACATGATAATCTAGAAACATGAAATCTCTAAACATTTATGAAGATAAATTTATGTAAACAAATGTTGGGTAGAATGGCTTAGACTCAGCATATACACAATAAGCACATTAATTTTATCATTATACTTATAGTAATAAATACAGGCTTTGTGGGATGCCTATTCCAGATGTCCTTTTAATGGATAATTGGTATTCACAGAGTTAAATAAGTATATTAAAATAAAGGAACCAAAAAGGAGAGAAACATGAAGTTAATCACTATTTTATTGCTCTACTAGAATTTCTTCCTTACTCTCATCTCTGAGAATGTATCTCTTCTAGAACAGAAGCCTAAAATACAATTTCCTGACAATGTTGAATTGGGAACCTCTTCTCATGGGAGAGAATATAGCCTGGATGGCGGCAGGGTGTTTTGTTATAGGAAACATAGGAACAGCCATAATGATGATAGCCCTCCTCTGTAGATGTCAGCAAGTTTGAAGAAGATGAAGTAGTGCTCTGTAAGGAGTAGAAGTTAAAGGAGGAGGGTGCTCTTAAGGGACCTTGCTGGCAGTAGGCAACAGATTTTATAAGTCTCCTGATCTCCTGAAGGTGAGCAGTAATGAAGTGATTCTGTTTGATTTAGGAAAAAGAGTTGAACTCTTAAAAACAGAGGACAACAATAAATAACTTAGACATTGTCCTTGGCATTTCATCTACTCCCTACCCAGTTCCTGTCCTGGAGCACGTGACCACGTGAGAATCGTAACACATGAAAAGATGACAGACGAAAGGATTCTTGTAAAACAACATGTCTTTGGGGACTGTGTGTGCACATGTTCATATACACACATGTGTGGAGGCCAAAGGACAACCTTGGGAAGCTTTCAACCTTATTTTTAAGACAGGTTCTCTCACTGTGAGCTGAGGCAGGCTGGGTAGACCAGGCTGGCCAGTCTGCCGGCCTCCTCTTCCTGTCTCTTTTACCCCAGTGCTGGCAGTGACAGTGTACTCCACCACAGCCAGCTTTTTCTGTGGGTACTGGGGTGGAACTCAGATCCTCAAGGTTGCAGAACAAGCATTGAGACTGACTGAGCTGGATGAAAAGTTGTTTGTTTGGTTTTGTTCTTGTTGTTTTAGAGGGAAGATATATTAGTGTGTGTGCGTGTGTGTGTGTGTTTCTCATAGTAGTTGTCCCCTTTCCTTCCCTTCCCCCTTCCTGTCCCCTCACTTGTCTAATTTGTGTACCCATATAGTGCTTTCCTTCTGCTTTCATGTCTCTGAGTGTGTGCATGTCTGAGTGTGTAATTAAACTAGATCATGCACGAGTGACCGTTTCGTTCTCCTGATTACCCTGTGTTGTCCAACTATTCCTTCTTTAAACTCCTCCACCCACCCCCCCGTACCCCTGCCCAGTCTTCTTTGCTTTCATGTCACATGTATTTATACTTAAGTCTAGGTTCCACATATGAAGGAAAGCATGCAGTGTTTGTCTGGGTCTGGCTTGTTTCATTCTGTTTAGTAAATTTGAATCTAGTGAACGTTACAGTGGAAGCCTTGACAGGGCGTCACTGGGAAACCAGCTTTTAGAGAGGAGTTCTGTGGAGCCAGTGGAGTTTCGTGGGAATCTGGGAAGACACATAGAAAGCCTGACCCTTCTCATCCAGACAGTTCCTAACGGGAGCATACTCAAGGCCCTGGGCAGTCTGGTTTCCTCACATCTCAATTCCTTTCTCTGCACTCCCTACCCAGATACCTGAAGAAAAGCCCCATGGTCCCCTCCCCCAGTTCTCTTTATAGCCTTCCTTACATTAGGATCCAGTAGCAGTGAATAGGTCGACTGGGGGCTTACATGTAACGGAGAACAACAGGGCAATTTCTTCTTTTAATTTTTAAAATTCTCAGTTATAGGAGATTATAGAATATCAAGAGTCACTAAGTCAGTTGGGAGACATGATGGATGGATGTGCTAGAATTGACTCCATTCTTCACCATCCTCTCTGGGTTCTCTGTCTTTTCCTAAGACTACCTTCTCTCCAGTTTTGTGTACAGATATTATACTGGCATGACAGTTATCATACTAAATGTTAGTGGAGACATGACCATTAAAATAAACAGTAGCAGCTTTTAATGTGCTTGTTATTTGTCAAAGCAAAGCTGGGTTAGCCTCCATTTGTACAATGCTGTTGCTTTCAGACACTCAGTGCTATTGCCTTCGGAGCTTACGATGCATGAGGCTCAAACCTTCAGGTAAACGACGATCAAGAAATAACCCATCAACAGTTCCTTACAGAGCCTAGCTATAGTTTTGTCCTAGGGCAGGCCTCTTTGGAAGGCCCTCTTCTCTTTTGACCTGTGTCTTCCCCTTTCTCTCCTCCAAGATTGTTTCTGCACTCAGGTAAGATCTCTTTTGTTTGTGTTCACAAATTAAAATGCGTTTATAATTTGGACCTCTTTTATGTTATGAACAAGTCACTTAGCATCATAACACATACTCTGGTTTCTTTTGTTGTTCCTGCCTTCATAATATATCCATGATGAACACTAAAGATATGGAAATCGCTGGGCAGTGGTGGCGCATGCCTTTAATCCCTGCACTTGGGAGGCAGAGGCAAGCGGATTTCTGAGTTCAAGGCCAGCCTGGTCTACAGAGTGAGTTCCAGGACAGCCAAGACTACACAGAGAAACCTTGTCTCGAAGAACCAGTACACACACACACACACACACACACACACACGCACGCACGCACGCACGCACGCATGCACGCATATATAGAAAGATATGGAAATCAGGAAAGAGGTGCATTCTGCTCTCAGGAACTTAACATTTCAAAATTCCCAGGCATATTGCGACAGAATAGTCCACCTATTTCACCAGATGCACTCAAGCTTACAAAGGATGTCAATCTTTTCCTTGCATCCAAGAAGGTGGATCTCTCCTTCATATGGGGAATTGTCTACTTAGGTGTGCTATTCTTTCTAACACCGTCCTTTATAGCCCTTGTTTCTATATCAAGGGAGTCTGAAAGAAAGACTATGCATGTCAAAGGGGGAAGATCCTAGAATTCTGACAGGCACCCTGAGAAAAGTAGAACTGTCCAATGTTTGATGGTGGATAGAATATAAGGGAAAGGTTCACTCTGGTTCAATTTAATATCAACATCAACTATAGCAGGCAATATATTTTAGAATAACTGTAGAAAAGTCCTATTAAAAGTTTTTCTGTATTATTTGTTCATGGAGTTCAATGTCACCTCAGTGGGATTCATTGCTTGGTTATGAACTGATAACACGGGAGTGGAAGCTTCCCTTCAGTGGGGTACACAGCATCCTTCACTCCACTCGACTTGTAGGAAGAAATAATGATTGCTCATATTGAATTCGCAATTGCTCATGAGCCTGTTGAAACTAGTATTGGTATTTTAGAAAGAGCAACAAAAGATACAATCTCCCCTTCTGTGATACAGGTAATAAGACATTTTATGTTCCTAGTGTTCAGGAGAGCATCAGAAAATCAATATGAATAAATTCAAGTACAGAGAGGAGCTGACCTCTTTGAAGATGCAGAGCATGGCAAATGCTAGGACATACTAGAAACACCTTTATTCCACGTGTATGCAAACACTCGCATGTAGAGAAGATTTCGTGGGTTTCTCAGACATTTAGGCGGAGGGAGAATCGCTGGCTTCCCTTTTTCTTCTTTCTTTGTTGTTGTTGTTTAGCGTTTCAAGGCTTACAGCTAAACTGATTTTGAAACTAAATACTGTCATTACAGAAGATTTTTTTTTTCTGAGCTCTTCCAATTTCTCTGGGGACAAAATAATGGTTGCTTGAAGCAGAGGAGAAACAGTAATTAGGGCAAATAGTAATACTGTGCATGATTGAGGGAAACGTGGGGTGGGGGAAAGAATTCAACACACAGACTTGTACAGCTTGTTACTAGGAAACCACATCAGCATTAAATACAGTGTGCTAATTGGCTATCCTGCTTCTGCCTGGGTACCAGCCTGGGCCTGCTACACAGCTGTTTCTGCTCCTTCTGGTTGCTAGGTAACTGCATCATTTCTTCTCTCCCCTCCCCCTTTGTATTCTGGAGGGTAATTGGCTACTTCTGCTCCTGGTGTTGCTGCTGGGTACCAGTCTGGGCCTGCTGTTCTGCTGTTTTCCAGAGGGATTTAGTGGGGGAGGGGAGGAAAGGGGAGAGGAAGATATGCTGGCAATTAATGGAGCATAAGTGCGAATTCTACACAATGTCTGGCACCTGCGTCCCCTCATCCTGCTTTCTCCACTAAACCCTTTAGCTCTGAAAAAACGCATTAGGCTCTTGAAGTCTTTCCTTTCTCTGCATGCCTTATGAGTGTAGTTTAAAAGAAATAAGGCATTTAAAGACCAATCACATAAATGATAGATTGGGCCTTCTTATGAAAAAAAAAATCTGGCAAAACATTACACACTGGTATTTGATAGAGGCACCAGGAGAATCTGCACAAACATTAGAATTACCAAGTCACTAACAAAGCAGTAGCCCTAGCGTCTCAAGGGTAGTAGCACGTTCTCTCTTAAACAGACAGGATTCTTTTGTAAGTCTTGTTGATTCACAGTGCACAAAGTACAAAATAAAATGAACCAAAACATAATAGGATTTCTCCCAGTGGTTTTGTTCCCTACCAAGTAATAAAGGAAGGCCTCTGGACCCTGCTGACTTGGCATTATGGGTTTTGTTCCTCTGATGTGCACAGCACACATCTTAGGCTTAAGGACAGTACGTTGTTGCAGCCACAAAGAATTATAGTACATGTTTTACACAACTTGATCACTTACAGCAGGTGACCAGATATGAAGCAAAATAAATCTGATGGTAGTTCTGGGATTCTTAAAAGGGGTGTTTTTTGTTTGTTTTTAAGTAAAATGTAAAATCACTGTTGATATCACCTGTTCAAGTAGAAGTTTCCATTTCATCACTACTGAAATTCTCACTGGAAGTGTGAGGAGGATTCTTCAGATGTGAAGTCATGCTCCAAGGATATTTATCCACTTTAAATGGTTGAGAAAGTCTGTGTAAATTGGGGCCCCTTGAAGAGACAGCTCTTTCCCCTGGGATGGAGCTGTTTTATTGAGAAAACTGGGAGCATGTTGGGTGACTGTACACAAAATAGTGATCAAAGGTGACTCACTCTCACTTGACACTTATGGCCACTGCTGGTTTTCCATCCTAGCGAGGTCACTGTGCCCTTTTCAGAAGTGTGTCAGGAAGAGCCTGATGGAGATGCAGGCCCTTCCACTGTAAGTTAAGACCAGGCTCTGTGAAATCATTTCTGCCTAGCAGGGCTTCGAAATCAGTAGGTGGTCTCACATTCTGTTAGGTGGATATCAAGACTCTGGCATGTCCCATAGGTCAGCAGGAAACCAGCTAGCCATTCAGCGAGCAAGAGACAAATCTCATCTTTAGAGGGAACCACAGAGTAGGTACAGTGCTATTTCTGCTGTCTGTATTAAGAGTTCCAGTTGTTATTCACTCCTAAATATTATACATTGAAAAGATGTTCCATTTGCTCATATGGAACCACCAAAAGTCAAACCATTTCTTTGTTTAGTTAGACAAGTTTTATATCCTGATGGGAAGAATGTTGGTTATTGGATGATTTAGGCATTATTGGTAACAAACTGTCAGAATAACAACTTCTTAAATGTATGTTATAGTTGTTCCTAGCTGACTTAAGCAGTGTGTGAATTGAAAAGTCCCAAAGGGGTTCTGAGTGTTTGTTGTGCCTAGCCCTATTTGTCTTTGTCCATTACTTGGATATGATAATATGGCCTCACTGTATTCTGATCAAGGCAGCTCAAGATGGGGGTCTTTGAAGTCTTGTGTGATTGTGGTTAGTCCCAGTGACAGGTGACCATCAGTACACACTTCCAAGTTCCCTTTGTACTCTTTGAGAAAATAGATTGCTAGTCTTTGGGCATTTCCACTTCTAAAGCAATTGTAAAAATGCAAGTATTGAATCAAGTATGCTTTGGAGTTTGAAGAAAGGAGGTAGACCATATAGTGACTTCAACTCTTTAGTCTTAAAAAACGGGCTTGCTATGCCTGTGCTTCACAAAGCTAACACCTATTGCATCAGGTAAGATCTGGAAAGAGGGATCGGATCAGTACTTCCTGGCATGGATCAGTGATAGCTCATAGCATTCCTTTGTAGGGATTGGAACTGGTACCCCCCAGCATGGGGCAGGTGCAGCCCTGTGCTTGGGAGCAGAGCTGGATTCTAACCCACTCTGCCTTTTAGATGGATGTTTTGTGTTTACTCTCTTACGTGGCCACCTTCTCACTAGGGTAGTGACCTGCTCAGATACATGTTTCCTGGCTCTTAAGCACTGAGGCTAATGAGAGTTCAACAAGAACATGAAAGTCAGCAGTCCGAAGGGAAACTGAGGCCGCCTCTCCATGGCTAAAGAGACCACTACACGGGGAAGCAAACCTTCATTCAGTTCCAGCTGTTTTTACAAATGTGAGATCATCAGTTGCTTAATACAGTGGTTCCAGGCCCCGGATGTGGAGAGTTTGCCCTCGGGGGACATCTGCCAAGGTCTGAGGAATGCATTTCATCATCCATCTTGGTGGAGGGGAGGGTGGTAATCCTAGCATCTGGTGAATGGAGGTTAAGAGTCTGCTGACTATCCCATGATGCACAGAACAGCCTCACAACTGAGGCGGAGAGCTAGTTGCCTGGTACAGCCTTGTCATCTGCTCTCCAAGTTGCTATAGACAACTTGAAAAATATTTCCTATCCACTTAAGATCATCAGCTAGGTTCTCCCTTTTGTTTAATGGTCTTTAACAATATGGACCAAATAGATGCATTGCTAACTTTATTATTTCTGTTGAGACTTAGAACATATGCTGTTTTCCCCCTTAGGAAGTGAAGGAAATCACCTTACCTGCTAGATGCTTGGCTTTCTAGATTAACATTCATGAGCACCATCCATACTGCTTTTGCTGAAGGCTCCTGTCCTATAATAATTTGAGATTTTGCCGAGACAGAGGTTTGAATTACATGAGCTTCCAGGCTGGTATACAGGAGGGCAGTCCTTTGCTGGAAGTGGGCCTAGCTGGTCAGGGCACAAGGCTCTGGGCTGCCATGTGCTATTGTCTTTCTATACCTGTCTGCTCGTGTGGCGTGCCCACAGAGATTTATGAAACCGCTTTCCCTGCTATCAAAAAGATTAACTCTTACAGTCCAGAAATAAGAGTGATGTATTTTCTGCCTGAAAATATCACTTTTATTGAGGATACTTGGCATTGTATTTGATTTGCTGCTTTGGGTACATTTTCCATCATCACTGTTCAGATCTGCAACAGCACCATAAGGAATACCATGGAAGTATTTGGAACTTGTAGGGAGAACAGTGCAATTTCAGATAAAAGGACCTAAGTGGTGCAGTCTACTGCACATGTCTTCATATGTGCATTTTGTGAGGAGATGTGAATTATGCATTGGCTCCTTTAGCTTTATTCACATGTGTAGAAAATAAGACTGTCAGACATGCTATCCCCAGATACAGTAGACAATATGCTATTATAATTGTATGCCACTGTTCTTGCCGTTTGGACATAATACTGCCGACAGTATTGCTCTTATACATGTGAATGAGGCTGTAGAGAGTACGTGACATCTGTGGCTTTCACGCAGATTAGCTTATCCGTTGCCACTTGGAGAGATTGCCATTAGTGAGCTAGCCTCGTGGGGTCACAGTAAGTGTCATGTTTTGGATCACAGTTGTTATTGGACCTTAGTTTTAGACTCTGTTGGGAATCAGTACTATTTACCTTGATGACCTATAGATGCAGTGGTTATTTAACCCATTCCCCAGAGCAGATGTGCCAAAGAAGGGAGAGGCTGAGACGTTGTGCCTTGGGCTGGCTTTGAGGCTGAGAAGGCAATTTGGTACCATGTCTGGGTACCAAGCCTTTCTACATCACTTAATCATTCAACTAAACAGTACTGCCCCTTACATCAGTCTGTATAGCTCACAAAGCTCTCTCTTTCACTCATCCTCTCATTTAACTCTCACCTGCCTGAGCTAGTTATTCTCATACCCATTTTACAGATGAAAAGGACTATAGAAGATCGCCAGCTGTAGTCACTGGTGACTGTAGCAGAGCTTCTCAAACTATTTCCCCTGAGGCAGCCTGTTGTTTCTTTGGGGAACCCTAACACCACAGATCAAGTGTGTTTGGTTTTGTTAGGGAAAATAAATGATTCACTGGTTTCTATTCTGCGTAACACACATGTGCCAATAATCATAGGAAAAGTTGTCTTGTCCAGTGGGATAACAGATTCACAGTAGCTGAGAAAATGGAGTGTCCCATGCATGCATTCTCTCCATGGGTCGCCTTGGGTAGTCCTCCGTCTTAGGTGGATATTGTATGGATATTCTCAACCACAAGGTAGTTGGAAAGATGCAAACAAATGCAAGGTGGTAGATTCTTGAAATGATATTTGCTAACAGAGAATTGATGACAAGAAGTGTAAACAGGCCCTGGCCCCTTAGTAGCCACCATCTTTGGTCATAAAGCTGGGAACCCAAATGAAGGTACTGTAGGGAAAGGATGCTGTTGTATGGCTCTCATATACGTTTTTCATTCTGATTTCCAGTCTTCCTGGCTGTGTTTGAAAAGAATGCTTTCCTTGCTTACATTTTTGCTTATATGAAAAAATAATGAAGTTAGGAATAATTCTGTTTGGCGTGAACCCCCACCCTGCCCCCACTCCCAGTTTTCTGAGGATCTTTATGGATGAGCTAAATGTCTTCAGAACAGGATGGCTTGGGAAATGCAGGAACTGTGTGACCACTAATGAGCAAGAGCACTAACTTGGGCTAGACTTGGCTATTGTGTGCTGTGATCTCTCCTCTGCATTCAGAGACAGCACACAGTCGAGAAGAACGGCTGTTCTCCACCATCCTGTCTAAAGGATGTATAGGAACAGCAGAACCGTGGGCACTTCGTTGTCTTCCAGAGATCTGAAGAAAAAGAAAATAGATACTAACACCAAAGGGGGCAAATTCTTAGCCAAATTCTTAGCCGGCAAAGTGAAAGGCGAGCATCACTGCTGAGGGTCGCCCTTCTACGGACTGTGCCTGTGGATTCTCCTTTGTCCTCCTGTGGTCCTTTATTTCCATGAATCTTTGTGTCTTCAAATCTATTTCTCTCTTTCATTTTGTCCTACCTGCCAAGGAAGTAAACTTAAGAAGCCATTGTAATTGGCATACCCTGCCCCCCCATCTCCGTTTGATAATAGGGTTTAGCTTGCTTGGAATTTGCTGCTAAGCATTTAGAGTGCTTATGAGTCCACCTGTGTGTCCTTGTTTCCTGCCCTTCTGCCACAGGTTTTACTGTGATTTTTTTTTTTCCTTGCTATCCCTCCTTCTACCAAAACCAGGATGTTTAATGATCAAAGCCAAGGGCTGGAAAGAATCCTTTTCAGCCAAGGAAAGCCCTGCGTGCACCCTTCCCACATCTGTCATGGAGGGGCCTCGAAGGGCCATGCGCACAAAGCTTATTGGATCAATTACCACGGACTCACTTTTAAATCTTTTGTGAGATGAATAAAGCAATATTTAAAATTAGCTGAGCAGCTTTTGCCCTGTAGAGGCGTGGAATCTTCGTATACACAGCCACATTGTCCAAACTCGAGTCCTTTCAGATGTGATTTAGACTCAAACCACTGAAATTCTGAGGTCTATGGGTCAAGGGCCCACACTGACATGGTTTGAAAAGTCACCTGATTATTTTTGTATATGGCTGCATGGAGGGCCAGGAACCCATGCAGCTCTCTGCCTTGGTGCCCTGGCACAAAGAAGATCTGGCTGGCATTTGGCAGATAGTTTGCGTGTGACAAGTGGGGAGGGGGAGTAGACTGTACATGAAGAGAGGCTGAATCTGGGGGCCAGTGGGGAGTACTTGGGAACCTCTGGGGCCCAGGCAATGAGGCAGCCTGGCTGTGGAGAAAACAGCAGTTATAAAATATAAATGTGTTTATTATTATACTGGGCCCATGCTATATAATTTTACACACAGTCATATTTGTGATTTACGGCTGCAAGTCCATATGGAGGGGAGGCTTGCTAATTTAGCCAAATTGACAAGGAGGGCTCTGAAGATGCTCAGGGTGGAAGGAGGAGATGGAGCTGGGAAAATGGTCTCCTGAACAGCCTTTAAAAGGTGGGGGCAGGGACTGCTCTGTCAGAGAAGTCTTTGTTCATTTATTTTGATAAGCAGAGCTTGGCTTTAATTATTCATGATAATGCTTGCCCTGGAAGGAGCAGGCCTCCGATGTCACTGCAGCCGCAGGCTGGTGTTCCGCTCTCTGTACAGTTAACACTGAGATGTCCACCTCACTTCTCTTGCGAGATTTCCCGTGCTTTCCTCAACCTGAGACCTGAGAACTAGTTTCATTTACACCCAGTGCCCTCTCTGAGGAATCAGTATTGGCTGGAGTAGAGGGAAAACATTGAGGTATTTGAAACTCAATGGAAAAAAATTAGAGAGTCCAGTGGTTCTTTATCTGGTCTGTTCCACTGGGTGCTTACAGGGCAGGGCAGGCAGGATTTTTCCAGCGCAGGAGCTTAGGTATCTGCACTAAGTGGTCATTGAGTTGAGCTGACCTTGAAGCCTGGGCAGGATTAGAAAGCTTTTCTGCCTGCCGCACTATTGTGCTAAAATTCCCTAGGAAGGAAACTAAGAAACCGGGTACCAATAGCAGAGACCCCGCCCCTCCCAGCCCAGTGGGTCCCATTTGCTGCACTTTCAGCCTCTTTCCTGGACTCAGCATCAATTACGATCATCATTTCCGGCAGCATTCCAAAGTGTTTCTTGGCTTAGCAGAAGCCGTAGGTAGTTGGTCTGAGCGCTTCAGAAAGAAAGCACTTTGGAGCAGTGAGCTCTAATTCCACCATCCCCAGGGCATCTATGATGCATGCCTCTTGAAGAAGAGCTTCATGCACACTGGCTGCTGCAACTTCAGGATACTCGATAAACCATAAATATTAGCAATCTAATGCTGAGTGGTGGCATGCCCACGCTGCACACGGCAGAACCCTGGGAGACAGCCCTGATACGCTCCCTTTTGACCAGTGGCCATGTCTAAGGTCACTGCCGTCTATGTTTCACACCTTCCCACTTTCTCCAGCTCTGCTGCTGTGAGTGGTAAAACCCATGCTGGAGCCACTGTCTTCTCTTCCTTGGATGGGATGCTTGTAGAGCCTTCCTAGGCCCCCTGCTTTCTTTACCCCAAACCATCATCTGCTCCAGCCCATTCTCTACTGTGCAGCAAGTGATGTCCTCCAAGTTTAAGCCTGATGGTGTCTGGTCTCCATTTAAAAACGCACAGTCCCAGCCATATTCATAGAGTGAAGTCCAAGATGTTAAGCGTGGCCTCAAGAGGTTTCAACAGAAAGATGATGGGGGCCACGTATGTAAGTACATTTTTTTCTCCCACTTTCAATTAAAATGCAATTGGTTGTCCCAGTTAATGAATTCTAATACTGTTTTGTTTACTTGATATATCTAAAATATAATTTCAAATGTAATCAATATGAATAGTTACTGAGCTAGTTTATATTCCTTCCATCACCACCTTCTTCCCCCATTTCACAGACTGCAGCCCTGTGTGTATTGTACACTTAGGATGCATCTCCATACAGATTGCTCACAATGGCATCCTTCAGCGTCTGCGGGGCTGAAGACTCGGGAAGCCCACCCGCTCTGCCTTCTCCCTACTTTCCAATCATGCTGTGTGTCTTTCTGGTGTGAGTCAAGACTTTTTCTGAGGAGATGCAGCACACATGTCTACTCACTGCAGAGTAGTAGTAGTTCATTACAACTGGTGAAGCAATGAGTTTTCTTGGGGTCACTTACAGGAACAGAAAAGACTCAAAGACAGCTGCATTCCCATTCAATATACTCCAGCATGGGTGACAACAGCTCGGCTCATGAGGGCTGGGAATCTGGTTCACACTTGCACGTAGCCTGCAGGCAGCTCAACAGGTTAGAGAATGTCCTCTCCAGGTGCCTCCATTGATCTAAACATTTTCTTCCAGGCAGCTCAGCTGGTTTCTCTTTGTTTTAGGTAGCCAGTCTGCCCTCAGTCCTTTTTGCAGCTTGTCTTGTCTGCAGTAACTCTCATCAGCCTTTACTATTTATTCTTGGGAGGGAGAGGCTTAGTGAATCTAGTCAGTTTCAGGGACTTCCTGAAGCTACTTTGGACTGTTTGCCTTCTATCTTAAGGAGCATCTCAGCAGGATCCAATGTTTCCACCTGGGAGGGCACTGCTACAGAACACTCTTCCAACGGTCAGTTCCTCTCCTTACCTGGGCTAGGTATAGGAGAGGAAATGTCTGAGGCGTAAGAGAACCTCGATCCCTATGGAGAACCTGTGGGAAACAATCTCTGACAAGGTTTACAGCCATCGCAGACATTGGTGAAGAATAACTACTTGCTTTGTAGTTGGCCTTGTGGCGTTCTGGTTTTGGTTTCCCTAGAACTGTTTCAGGTAACAAACATGTTGGCGGAAAGTGGAGAAAGTGAAATGAGAATGCCGATTAGGGTGACAGGCAGTCTTGCCTACCCACACTCCTCTCCTGTAGCCAGTAGTACTATTCTGTACACCAAACATGAGGGCTCGAACCTATTGGAGAGGAGGGCTTTTAGTCTGCAAGTTACATTCCGTCGCTTCGTCGTGTTTTAAAAGCACTACTATATGAGCACATCTAAGCAGTTCTGGCGTTCTTTCCCATTGAAACATTTTTTTTTTATCAGAATATATCTCCAAAGGGAATGTAAATGTGCATAGTCTTTTTCTATTATAATTGTTGAAAGGGGCAGTGATGTAGTGATTATGTATGTTATGTAAGTTCAGGTTAGATTGCCTAGTCTGCGTTCTTCATTCTTTCTCTCATACACTAGGTAAATTGGTAAATAGCTTCATTTCTCTTCTAGAAAAACAAAGGGGCCACTGTCTCATTGGGGGCTACTGAGAGGGCTAAAGAACAGAATATCCATAAAGCAACTCAAGGTCTTAAGGGATACAGTATCTAGAAGGTGCTTGATGAATGAATATTAACCTATGGCCCATCCCACCATGATTTGCAAAACTCAGTCAGCCATTAAAAAGAGGTAGAATCAGGCCACTTGTTCAAGGTGTCTCTTCAGAGATGCATTAATTGTTAAACTTGTGTAGGTGCATGTTTTCTTCCTCTCTCCCACATTCATTCTCATTCTTTCTCCTTCTCTCTCCCTCCCCCTAGGATAGATGCCTAGTTGTATCAGGCAAAATTATACACATCCCTTCAGGGTTTGATTCTGCATCTAGAAAAGGGAAATGCATTTCACTGAATGAAATACGTGACATCAGTGAGTTACACACCATAGATGAGTAGTGTTTAGACTTTGGGCTGTATTTATAAATGCAGTGTTGAGGTTACGTTTTATGGCCCAAACCCTTTGCTTTTCTAACCAGCACCACGTCATGTGTTAAAGAGCTGGAATATGGAGGAGCATCTCTACTGAATGAAACACCAGTCTCAGGTCTTGTCATCTAGAGACCCTTCATACTAGTCTCTAGGCATCTTATTGTCTCTCTACTTCACAATAGGCCTGTGAGACTGATGCCACCGAAGAAGTTAGCTCCAGTTACTTGAGGAGAACTAATTCACAAACCACATAAGAATGCATAGTAATCTCAGGAGTGGAAATAGAACCCAGGCCTCACGCTGGAGAGGAGTGTGCCTATGTGGCATATATGCACGTGTATGTGTTTCTACTAAGCTGACCTTGCATACAAGATACCTTCTCTGGAGACTCTGACAATGTGGCTGAAAGGGAAGGAAAGCAATTGAGTGATAGAATAATTTTTATGCTGTAGGTCTTGGTCATTGGATATGGATCCTTTTCATCTGCTTGTCTGTTATCCTATAAATTCACTGGGTCCTTAACAGAGCTTTTGTGTCCAAGATTCAAGCTAACTGAAGATTTTGTATAAGATTCTTCTCTCTCTCTCTCTCTCTCTCTCTCTCTCTCTCTCTCTCTCTCTCTCTGTCTCTGTCTCTGTCTCTGTCTCTGTCTCTGTCTCTCTCTTTTTCAGGAAGCCTGGGCTCTTAGCTCTGTTCTAAGAAGTTGTTCAGTACCTAGACTCATTGTTGTCGTGTGTTCCTTGTCCTGAAGGGTCAGGTTTTAAGGAATTGCTTGTCCCCATTATTCAAGATGGCTCCCAGCAAGTCCGCTTTCCACTCCTATCTTAAGAGCCGGGGCTTAGTCCTGCATGCATCAGCCAGCAACGCAATGGAGCTGGGATTGTTTGCTTGGTTGGTTGGTTGGTTGGTTATTATTTTACTTTTTGAGACCTTTTGAGGCAGGGTCTTGCTTTATAGCCCAATCTGCCCTGAGCTTGTAGTGCTCACGCCCCAGCTTCTGCAACACTCAGATAATAGATATGTATAGTCTGGTGAAATACAGTCTTTATTCTTAGTGGTCATTCATGTAACTAATAGTCAGGGGATCTTACTGTAGCTAAGAAGTATGTAAGTGGAGACAGGAGCTGCTATATGCTTTTGCTCTTAAAAGTAGTTTCTTTTTTAGCCTATAAGACAGACCTCCTAATATTAAATGCTTGGCTCATGAATTTCCTAATTTGTGGCCCATGGTCTGGAGGGAAATCCCTAGTTCATTCTAGTTGGTGAGGTGTTAGGAATCAAAAAAATAAGTGTGTGCAAGTTAGATCCTTGTGAAGTGGAGGAAGTTCTGAGGAAGTTCTGATTGGAAACTTCCTGTACATTTTGCATTTCATGAGAATATATCGCTATTGGAATAATATGAAGCAGATAGGAAATCACCACCTTGAGAGAGCAAGCCTATAGGGTCAGATTGGCCACATGCTAATATTCCTTGCACATTTTCTCCTTCCTGAATGCAAAGTCAAATTGCATTGACATTTTCTTCCCAGGATGCCTTCATTTTTCAGCACAAGAATAAAGAGAAAGTATTATAGCTGTGGGTTTAGCACTGAAGAAATTCAGGCTGTTTGAGGTTAGGGCTCTGTAGTCTGACAGATTGTGTGGGGGCGCTTCTGCATATGTGGGTGTCAGGTGTTTGTGCTGAATTGTTTGCAGATTTGAGGGGAAGGGGAGGTCTTGTGTGTGCTAACGTAGGTTCCATGGATGGCTTCATCAAGTTTTCTTGACGATCCCTATTAGGAAGCATCAGACAGAGGATAAATGCCAACTGCGGAGATAGTGGTGGGAGAAAGGGCAGAAGATAGAGCAGGCCTGTGTGTGAGTGTTCGCACCAGGTTAATGGAAGGTCTCTGGCGGATCTCCAGGCTTCCAAGTCTTGGGAACACTGAGGTGGATAAACTTGGTGTTGCCCTTAAAGGGGCCATTGGTTTTTGAAATTCTATGGCTTGTAAATGGATTTCTCAGTATGCTTAGTCTCTTCTAGGCCATGTCACAGAAGGATGGAGGCAAGCAGTCAGGCAGAGGGTTTGGGGAAGCAGGGAGTCTGGAGGGTGGGGTGGGGGAGGTGGAGAACCTGCCTATGGTAGTGACACTTCCCGAGAACAGGCTTCTGGAAGTATGAAGGTCATACATTGTGTCACATTCTAAACATACAGGTATCACAAACTAGTTCAAGGCCTCTAGCCTCAAGACAGTCAGTTTGCAATGAAGGCCCCTTGGTCTGACTGTTACCATCTGTCTGTCCATTCTTAGGATTGTTCCCCATGTATTCGCCCTTCACCTCTGCTATGATAAGCCACTGCCGCTTACCATATCTGGGCCTTTTCACATATTGGTCCTTCTCTTTGGAGTGCCCTTGTCCCTGACATCCTTCAAATTTCAGTATGTCTGCTCTCCTCTGGGAGCTTCTGCCTTAATGGTCCTAATGAGTTGAAGGCCTTTCCTCTCCACATGGCAGCACACGCACACACATACTTACCAAACATCCTGGACCCTGCGGTGTTTCTGTGTGAGCCTGATGCTTTCCCTCTGGGATTTCTCTGATGGAGCCATTCTTTCCCATTCACTTTCATCTCCAGCCATGTAATTGGCAGATGCGCATTAGAACTAATGCTGGTGGAACCCAGTGTGTGTTACAAAGCAGAGCCTCTTTTTCCTATCAGTGAATTAGAGAAGAAGTCTAAGAATTGACCTGGCTTGATTACTGTGGACAGAGATGAAGAGTGTATTGTCCTTAAGATAATGCATCTTAAAGCTCTGTGGATCAGGTAGGCAAGGCAGTAACAAGCTCTTGTACTATTGGATTTTGGTTGATCGCTGACTTGCTAATTATAATTAGCAAGTGTTGGATTGGATGCAAACTGTGTATCTGAGCCTGTGCGAGACTCTTCCTGATGAAAGAGGCAAATGACAAAACATCTGTACCAGTGCTTGGGATAGCATTTATTATGTAGTATATAGCATATAGTATTTATTATATACTTAGTGTTTATTGAATTGCAAGTATAAAATGTCTCAGTTTAAAAAATACTTTGCATCTGATTCTGGTGGGGACAGTCAGGACAGAATATTGTGCCATTAAAAGATAACTATCTACAAGAAGCAAAAAGTAGGGGGCCAAATTTGAAGATGTATAGAAGGCTAAAATTTGCAGGGGGCAGGTAAAATGCTTCAGTAGGGGGTGACATGTGGAAGCAAACACCATCTGAGTGGACAAGAAAGACACTCCAGTAAGTAGCGGCATAGAGAGGCGGCAGTATTTAGAGACGGTGGGCACCCCACATCTTAGAGATGGTAAATAGCTAGGTGATGAGGTAGGAAAGCAGATGACAGTTTCATAGACCCTAAGGACCTCAGCAGCAGTGGCATGGGAGCAGCAGCAGCAGCCCTAGCTTATCATTGGTCAAAAATAAGAAGTGTAGACTTTCATTTTGGGGTTAGTATTTTCTTAGACTTTTATGCTAAGGTAAAATAGACAGATTTAGATAATGGAGAGATCCAACCTCTGGATAGAATGCTGATCATTTTGGAAGAGATTTGTATAGGCTATTGAGGACTTAACCCTTCCCTTGTTTGGCATAGTCTCTAAGGTAGATTCACACACACACACACTCTGCTGACAGGTAGCTCAGCCAGAGGTGCCATCCGACCCCCATTATCTCTGTGTAAATTCTCTAATTTGAACTTTCTGGGATTTAACAGAATTATATATATATATATAATTTTTTTTTTTTTTTTTTTACTTGTTAAACTTTAGAGCAAACTACCTTATGAAAATGACTAGACTTAGGCTGCATTTGTATACTCAGGGAAAAAGAATTCATACTATCATGACATTAATCATGTTTATACTCGGGATGCTGACTCCAGCCATCTTATAGTGTATATGCGTTTGAAAAGCAGCTCTGAGTGGTTTTCATAATCCTGTCCTATTTTTTTTAAAAACATGTATCATTTCTGTTTATATTTATAACATATATAATAGAAAGCCAACTTCTCATCCTAATAGTAATTCAGCCTGATATTACTCAGTGTTTAGTCAGCAGTAAAAGAAAATACAGCATATCCAAGGCAGTACATTGGATGTCATCAGCTGGATGTGCTGTTCGGAGTCTGCCGTCTCAGCGCCTGCTCATTCTCTCAGCTGTTCTGTCCTTCCAGTCCCCCCATTTCCCCCCACCCCCGTTTTCTGTGATTCCCAAGCACCAGCCACCTCACACAGTGGGGTGTCATTTAGGCCAGCCCTTACTCAGACTTGGATACTCCACAGTTGTTCCTTTTCTTACTACCAAATTCCAGTCAAGAAGAATAAACTCATTGCAACATTCAGTTGGAGACACGCTCTGGGGCTGTCAGTCTTTGAAATGGATTGTCTCTTTAGGGATCCAGGCTTTGTCTGAGAGGCAAAGGTGAATTATTTTGTCCTTTGCAAGTTTTATTGTACTGAGTCTATTCGTTAATACTTTATGACAATCTTTATATTTGAAAGCAAATCCCAAGGATTGACCAAAGGTGAGTTTAAATGAAGCTCATATTTTTTTAACAGTCATATTTCTACCTAAATATCAGCATGAATGGTAGGAGCTTAGTTACAGAGGAATTATTGTAGTTGTAAATGGAAGAAGCGTCTTACAGATTAATTTGAAATTGTTTCACATGGTGGTGAAGTTGTTTTATGAAATGGAAAGGAATGCCTTAGTAACCTTATTCAAGTTTAACAGCTACCTAGTCTGTAACTGCATTGTAACCAGTCATCAGCAAAGTATATTTAAGTCTCCAAGTATAATTTAAATTTCCAAAACATAGTTAAACTTCAGGCTTTTGTTAGATTAATCTCCAAACTAGCTGATAAAAAAAAAAATAAGTTTTAAAAGTAAACTCAAATCACATACAAACAAAACAAGAAAAATATCTTTGTAAGTATCTTGGGTGCCTTTAAAAAAAAAAGTAGTAGTTAAACTGTCTCAAGTTCAGGAGGTCATCATTTCCTGTTTCATAACTGGAGAGCATAGAGTACTGAATACCGTGTTGTCTGTTTTCATCCGCCTCCCCCTACCTCTGTCCCTCTCTTTTGGGAGGTGGGGGGGGGCTCCTTTGAGATTGCTAGCCTTGAACTTGCTGTGTAGCCAAGAATGAGCTCGAATTGCTGCTTTATGCCTAAATGTATAAATGAGTCTACAGTCTTGGGAGAATAGCAGTGCATCTGTCGTAACCACTGTGGGACTTTGTAGTGTTCGGGGTCTTATGTTCACTGGTTATGCTTTGCCCAGCCCCACTAGAACATATTAGAACACTTTGTACATTTTGAATTAAGCAAGGAACTTGCCTCCCACCATCCTTTGGCTTATGGGAAGCTCAGTGAGGTGTGTCTCCAAGCACATGTGATGGAATCTCATATTGCACATTGAAAACGCTTCTTAACTTTCAGCAGTTAAACTTATTTCAGTATCTATATCGTTTCCTTACTTTCATGATCAACCCAGTTCTCTCCAACATTTCAAACACAGTCACGACAGACCTGACACTTTGCTTCCTAAAGTTTATGCTATGCTTTGTGAATAAAGAATTAAAAAGTGGAACATGTCCCCAAAGGATCTGTCTGTTTCTGTGTATTCTTCTGTCTGTGCTGAGAAGGGCAGTGTAAGCCAGAGAGTGACTCTGTGTGTCCCCTCACTTGCAGTGTAAGACTCCCAAAGAAGCCCTGTGTCCTTGCCCTCACTTATGTACACGTGACAAGGGACTCTGCTCCCGCCATGTTTTCTGGCATCCCATGTTCCAGATCCGTCTTGCTGCCCCCATCACAAATTAAAGTAACACCTTCTGTTTGAGTGGGACTTTGTAGTTCACCAGGCCTAGTCAGACACTAGGTTTCATTGGAGCCAGTGAGCACAGGTCCCAAAGCACATGTGGATGTCAGAGGCAGAGTCTGTTTTCACAGCGACTGTGCTGTGTACACTAGGCTAGCTTCTAGGGGATTCTCCCATCTCCACCTCCTATGTCATTGTAGAATGTTGGGATTACAGATGTACACCACCACATCCAGCTGTTTTTACATAGGTTCCAGAGGTTGGACTTGGGTCATCAGGCTGCAGGCTTACATTGGTAGTGCTTTACCCACTGAGCAATCTTTCCAGCCCCAAGAACTTCTTACAGAAGGTCACTGCTACTGGACTCTGTGAGAACATGCTGTTGTTATATGACAATAGTAGAGCTAGAATAAGACATTTCCCCCTTTGGAGCAATGGTTTCTGAAGCATCTGCTGGAAATTTGCTAGAAGTGGGATTCCCAAGTCCTCAAATGAATCAGACACTCAGGGTGGAATTTTTCCTGGACCCTAAGGGGCCTCTAATGTGATCAGAAGTGAGAGTGAGAGACTTCCCACGATAAGAGATTATTCATGGCAAGAGACGGTGTGGCACTTTTGTGAACTATATATGTCAAAATTAACACATATATGTTGAAGGCATAACTCAATACATACGTTAAACCTTTAATGGTGAAAGTTATGTAGCCCTACAAAGAGGATAAAATATTTTAATGCTGCTTTTGTTTTGTATTCTCTCTCTCTCTCTCTCTCTCTCTCTCTCTCTCTCTCTCTCTCTCTCTCAAACACACACACACACCATACACACAGAGGAAGTTTATGCTGTGCTCTGTGAATAAAGAATGGTTCCTGATCTCAATGAAGTTTGCTCTCTAGCACGGAGAGACTGCAGCCATCTATTAAGTTTGGCTGTGGAGATGAGAGAAGGCTTCTTTGAGTCTTTGGATTTACGGTTCTAAGCTTCTGTTCTCAGTTCTTCTGCACATGTTTGTTTAAACTTAACCAAGTTCCCTTCTTTCCACACTTGCATACTGCCCTCACCTGGACACCTTGTCTTGAATATCACCTGATCAGGCTCCAAAAGTCATGCAAAGAGATTCTCAAAGCAGATTCTTCTATAGAAGGGTGACTTGGGTGATCTAGTCAAGTGACTTGGGTGACTTGGGTCATCAATTTCATTGTAGCAACAAGGAAGAGAATCTTCTAAACTAGGGAGGGCTGCCTTTACTTTTAGGGAGTTTGCCAGGACCTTTCAGACAGAGACATAAGCGACCAGGGAGCCGGGGGTGTCTGGGAGGAGCCGGGGGGGGGGGGGGGGGAGAGAAAGGAAAGAAAAGAGAAGATTTGAGGATACACCGAAGTAGAATGAATAAGTGAGTGTGGCTGCCAAGATTCCCTCTCTCCTCCATCCTCTTGTGGTTGAGAATTCGTGCAAGATTATGAGTGTGGGAGAAAGCTTGCTTTTCCCACACATAAGAACAAGGAAATGTCAACACTGGGTGTGAGGCCTTGGGGTGCGTTGGGCAGCAAGATGGTAATATGGAGGAGGATGGACCTTTCAGGCTGAGTTGCTCATGGGGCTTGTGAAGCTCAGTCCAGAGCAGAAATATATGTAAGCCACAGAGTCAATTTTTTATCTTCTTTAGGTAAAAAGAAGGCTGGGAGTTATAGCTCAGTGGCAAGAATTTTTGCTTAGCTCAAACAAAGCACTGCCAAAAAGTAAAAAACAGAGAGGTAAAAGTAATTTTGGCAACATACTTTACATAAACCAATGTGAACAAATATGATAACAGAAAATCAATATGAAAAAAATATCAATACATCATATTCTCCACTCCTTTTAGAGTGAGTCTTTAAAATCCACACTATTTTACTTTTGATGGCATATCTCAATCTATGTGTTAAACTTGCTAAGAGTACAAAACATTTTGCATGGCTTTAGTTATTAAGGTCCATTTTACAACAATTGGTTCAGTTCTTTGGCTCCCTTAGTGCATTTCAAGGATGCACATCCCATTGGCCTTGTGTCCAGTGTCCTGATCAGAGGCTCTGAGAGTAAGTCAGAACCTCTCCATCTCCATGTTCTGGCCTAGGACCTGTACATCTTTGAATATGTGATTTCAATTATTTATTTTTGAACAACCATTGTAAAGACACCCAAGGCTATGAAGAGTTCAGCTAACCCAAGCTGGCCATTGCCTTAAAGCTGTTTGTGGAATGAATTTAAAAATAGAATATATACTGACTTGCCCTGAAAAATGGATAAATGCTTTGTATAAACACAGTGGCTCCAGTCCTGGCACCTGCAAGGCCTTGATGAGAGAATGATGGATGAGTGGAAGGTTAATGTGGGATGGGGGATTATTGGAGATGCTCTTTATTTTGTATAGTAGCTATTTTGATGTTCTGGAGAAGTATAGTTTTTGTCTTCTTTTCTGTCTGTCAACTAAGCCTTTATTGGAGAAAAAGAGAAAATAAGATACAGCTAGAATCAAAGAGAAATCTGGGCAATTTTCCAAAGCAGAACCCATCAGTAACTCAGTATTGGTACTTATTAACTGTGCAGTACCTATAGTCTGAGTTATAGGGGTTGCCAAGGTGTGGACAGACGTTTGCTGGTTGTTCTCTTTCTGAAATTAGGAAAGCTCCATGGTATTGTCTCTCTGATTCATTCCCTGGGTCTTTGCTAATGGCTGATGGTTGTTCCTACCTAAAGGGAAACTGCAGGTGTTTTCTATCCTTCCCATGTCCTGATCTGAGAGATTTCCACATTCTTAATCCAAGTCCTGAAAAGGACCCTAACCTTGACGTGGCCAGATGCCTAGTAATCACATTGCAAATAAATAAAGATTCCAATTAACCTTTGCAGAACTCTAGCCATGTCAAAGTTCTTCTCTTTTTAAGACGTGGATTAGAAATGATGTTTTTGCAGATCAGAAAGTGGATTTAGAATATTTGCATGCACAATAGTCATTTGCAAGGTTCTTTAAAAAAAAAAATTCCTGAGTGCACAATCCTGCTTCATGCTCATATTTCATGGTACCATCTGTATCTTAAAGGTGAACTTGAAGCTCAGTGCATCTGCTTTACCAGGGATGCTCTCTAGTCCAGTCCAGAGGCAGCCTTTATAATGGGCTCCATAAGTTGGTGCTTTTCAGGGGGCAGACCTGGATCTTAGGTGTGAGATACAGATGGACAGGACTCTCTTTCTTTAGGCCATGAGAGGTGGGGAAGAGATAGAAGTGGCCTCTGATAGTGAAGGAATACAACATAGAGGAGCACATTTTAGTCCACTTTCAAGAGGAATGTCAGATTTAAAAGGCCAAGCACGTTTTATCTCTAGGGCAGCAAGGATTAGAATTCACACAAGCTATCTTTCTCCTGTGTGGACTCCAGTCTTTGCCAACAATGAAGATGCAGTAGGTTTGGAGGACTATTATTATTATTATTATTATTATTATTATTATTAATTTAGTGTGTTCAATGGAGAACATATGACAGCATGCTCAGGGCTGTTGGCATTGCAATAATAAAATGAAGCTTCCAGTCTAGCAGAGGAGAGGGACGTTAGCACCCACCAACACCATGCTATCTCATTTCAAAGCAGCCAAGTGCTGTGGACAAGGCAACAGGCTGCACCTAATTTTCATTTGGAGACAAGGCTTCCCTTTGTGGTCCAGGCTGGCTCTGAACTCTGCACCACCCCCCCACCCACCTACCCACCCCTCCGCCTCTCCACCTCTCACAAGCTAAGATGACAGTGTGTACCACCGTGTCACTCTTTCCCAACTTTTTTACAGAGGGTGGGTATACTCTGAGCCAGAGGCAGAATGAAGAATTATGTGAAGGGGCAAGAATGTTCAAGCATAGGGCAAAACAAGATCGGACAGAGGCCGTGAGGCGGAAGTGCGTGCAGGGAGCAGAGGGGCAGGAAGGGGAGGTTGGTAGAGGAGAAAGATGAGATGAGAAAGGCAGCCAGGAGTCAGGTCATACTGACTGCATCATCTACTGCTTGTAGGCTTGGGACTTGTAGTCTGAGAGTGATAGGGAACCATTATACACTTGGATTTCATTTTAACCATTTTTAAGGCGAGAGTGTTTTTGGTAGCCTAGTGTAGTCAATTGCCACCTTTCACAGAAAAATTGTGTGTGTGCGGGGCGGGGCGGGGAGTGTATGTTAGACTGCATGCACATGTGCATGTATGTGTGTGGAGTTGTGTATTGGATATCTTCTTTCTTCAGTTACTCTCTACCTCATTTGTTTTGAGAGAGTCTCTCACTGAACCTTAGAGCTCCTGCCTGGCCAGTGAGTTTCAGGTATCCTGACTTCACCCACTGAGCTCTGGGATTATAGCTGTGTGCCACGATGCTTGGATTTTCACGTGGGTCCTGGGATTCCAGACTCAGGTCTTCATGCTTTGATGAAAAGTCCTTTACCCACTGAGCTATCTCCCCAGCCCTCAGAATAAGATTTTCAAATTTGTAAAACAAAATCCACCAGGGAATGTCAAGGAAGCCAATTGTATGTATTTAGACTCCGTGTCAAGATTCCCTGAAAGAGACCCATGCTGTGATTTGAATTTTCAGCATTTCTGTGACTGCTGTAAGAAGAATAACTGTAAGGCCCCAGAGTGGAAGCCAGACAGTGGCATAGGGCCGAAGCAGCAGCTTTCTTTTACCTTCCAGGACTCTGGCCTCAGAAGCTGGGCAGTGCAACTCTGCCTTTTCAAGTGCAAGAGGAGAAAAGTATAACTTCTATTTATATTTAATTTATAATTTTGAATGCAAGAAGAATAATGTGTGGCTTTGTTTATATTTAATTTGGCCTCGTTCTTTTTAATTGCTGTATTGAACATAGGCTTTACAATATCCTAACATAGTAGCACTTTAGTACATTTATATAATTCGTGAATAAATCTACATATGTTTGGGGTAAGTGGTCAGAAAGCGTTTATGATGGAGTTGTTTGATCGATCACAGTCTGCAGATCGCAGTTAGGGAGAGTGACCCTGTGAGAAGCAGGGGTTTAGAGCATACCCCATTTCAGATCCATTTTGTGGAAGTGCGTGAATTCAACCTTGATAAATGTCAGTTGTGTTTCTCAGGCACCCTTACCTCTCCTTAAGAGCCCTCATCCAGCTGTAAATCACCTCTGAGGTGGCACGTCTCCCCCAGGGAAACAAGTTTCTTGAGGTGATTGCCAGGCAGGCAAAGTGGTTCTTGGTATTCAATGTGAAACCTGGGGTTTCTGAAGAGTGCTCTCCTTCCTGCAGGGCAAGCTGGGCGCAGAGCCGGGCGCAGAGCCGTGCGCAGAGCCACCTCTGTGATTGGAACACCTGTATCTACTGTGTGATCCATTGAGGACTCTGGACCTCATGCTTTCTGTGTCCCTTAATCTGCCTGTCTCAAATGCCCTACTCCTGGACATTTTTGCTCACTCTTGGTGTGCAGCAAGCTGAATGGTATAGCCTGCTGTGTGCTTCACTTTTATATCCTGGAGCAATGTCTGGAAAAGACAAGATGGCAGGGTGGAGGAGAAGGTCAGGTGGGAAGAAGAACTGAGTGACAACTTAACC
>JADRCD010226368.1:51985-84228 GCA_019843815.1 Montemys delectorum
TTTCTGTTCCAAACAGGGAAGTCCCTTTATGAAGAAAGAAGATTAGACCTTTTATTGAGCGAGCAAATTTTCCTGCAGGTAGACTCGTAAAATAGGAACTTGTGCCTTGTTGGTATCAGTGTGTTCACACCTGAGTTCTCGTGGAGAGGTGGGATCTGAGCAGTGATGGAAATGCTAACAAGAATTCTATAAACCCATCTCACAAGTACAGACCAACTTAAGCATCTGGGCACAGAGTGTGGAAGTGCTACTCCTGAATGGGGAGGCATAGGCCCAACTCCATATGACTTTTCTGCTCCACTGACCTCTGAACTCTATGTGGTTCCAACACTGATCCTTTGTTTTGCTAAATTTTCTCATTCTCTCATGATTAGTTAAATTTCCTCCCTAATGAGTATTTGCAAAAAAATGGTAACTTGAAGGTAAACTGATCAGCCTAGTGAGTCATCGGAATATGATGTTTGTGCCTAAGATGTCAGTCACAGAGGGGCCTGCCTTCTGCTCTGTTCCACAGAGCCTGACCACAGCAGACAGTGCTGGGAGAATGGACCCTGAGCCAGGTCAGGCCTCCTGCTCTCTCAGTCTATCCTGTGACAAAAGCCTCACCGCCACCAGGACTCAGAACTCTTTTCTGCATAGGATAGCTGCTGTGTGCCAGGAACTGCGGTATTTTAGGGAAAATGACTAAAACTTCAGTGGTGTGTGTGTGTGTGTGTGTGTGTGTGTGTGTGTGTGTGTGTTTGTATGTGTGTTTAAACCACACACACTTTGAAATGAGGAAATCAAATGCTAAGTGCCACCTGCTTCTGTCCTTTGTGGACCCTCCACAACATGATTACTCTGTTGGACCAGCCAGTTCCAATGTGAGGTTGATCTGGAGCAAAGGGTATTGGCTTATTGCTGTGGGATTTCATGGTGTTCCCTCAATTCTTGGTTGTGATTTGACCATGTTTGGTTCCTGGTACTAGGAAACTCTAGTCTTTAGACAGTGTTGTTGTTGTTGTTGTTGTTGTTGTTGTTGTTGTTGTTGTTGCTTGAGTGTCTTTGGAACTGGAAGGCATTTTGATTTTCTGGCCATTTAGGGGCCTTGTTCATACTTCCATAGTTCTTTTCTATCAGATCTCCATGTAAAAGAACAGCTGTGTGAATGATTCTTAGCATCAAGTACTATGCCCACTAGGCTTTCAGACAGGGCACTGGGGTGCCTTGCTTTTCTTGTGGTATCCCTCTCATTCTGAACATTCCTGAAGAGCACTCTGGTCTTTTCTCTACCACATACTAAACAACTATTAAAACTTGAACTCTCTCCCTGTTTCTCAGTATTTAAGCTGACTACATTGACTCCATGGAGCCATGAGTGCTCAGTATTTTTACTTGACATCTGATTAGGCCTTCCCTTTCCCACTCCCACCACCCCTAACAGCTCATGCAAACACAGGAACTGGGGGTGAGAGGAGAGGTAGGCGAGGAATTGAGGTTCATTGTCTGTTCAGTAGGTACCAGTTGTATGCATCATAGCTTCTTTCAAAATCACAGGCTTACTAATAAAATATTGGACAGATAAAAGTACAGAATAATGAATTCAAGCAAAATCACTCCCAAATTGGGGGAGAAGGGCATCTTTTCTCTTCTCCATCATCAAATACATACTTTCAAGTCTCTTACATCAAGGAGCTAGCATTAAAGTGAACTGCTTGGTTTTACACACACACACATACACACACACACACACACACACACACGCACACGCACACGCACACACACTCACACAGTTTCCAAAAATGAATATTTCCTTCCAGGCTCTCAGCGCTCTATGTATTCTTGGTTCCTTTTGGAAGAAATCCATGTCTCCTCTTCTGTACTGGGTCTTGTAGAGCAACGGGCTCATTGGGGCACCAATATAGTGAAATAATAATTTCAAACATGTTAGATTTGATTCTAGGTGATACAAACAGAGAATTGTGGATGCTTTGTAGTCAAGATTAAAGGGAAGAAAATGTGGGAAGAAAAAAATATGCCAAATACAGTGCCTGGGTACTGTCTTCTTAAAGGTTGTGTGGTGGAGATGTAGCTGTCGAAAGGAAGAAAGATGGGTACATATGGAGTACTTTGGATGTGTAGTCTCTGTAGCCTGAAATTCTGTGTGTGTGTGGGGGGGTGGATATGGAGGTATGTATGTATATACATACATATATCTGTGTTCTTATAGCTGTGTCTATATGTATATGTAGGTGTGTGTGCAAATATGTGTTCACAAATGTGAAGGCCAGAGGTCAACATTAGATGTCTTCCTCAGTTGCTCTCCCCTTTGGATTTTAAGATAGGATCTCTCAACTGAACCTGGAGCTTACCGGCTTGGCTAAGCAAACTGGCTGGCTGGCTCGTGGACTCCAGGAACCTGCTCGTCTCGCCTCTCTAGTGGCAGGATGACAGGAGTGCACAGCTGTGCCCAGCTCTTTTCCGTGGGTGCTATAGATGCATACTCATGTGCCCGTGCTTATGCACCAAGCACTTTAGTGAGCCGTCTTTCCAGACCTCAAATTATATACCTTATAATATTCACTGATTCTATGAGTCTCCCATGTGCTAGCTACTGTTTCTAATTAATACATAATTTATTGCCACATTGTTAATCTTTCCAACATTTTAGGGGCACACACTATTTGTTATCCCTGAGAAAACAGGAGCAAAGAAAGCTTTGTTAACTTACCCAAGGTTAGACAGTCGCCCAAGATTAGCCAGCCTTGCCTGTAGGACCCCAGGAAGGTTGGCTTTTGGACCCTAAACCATTTTGCTCATCTGCCTTTTGCGGGGAGGGGCTCCACTTCATGATTTCATGAGTCTTTAAACATTTTCATTCTACTTAATTAGGATCAGCTCACTATATAGTTAGAAGGATAAATATTTGTCCTGTTTGGTGACAGATGTGATGGGTTTAAAAAAAAAAAAGGCCTGCACTTTTTTGTACGTATCCTCCATCTGTATTTATTCTGTTGAAAGGTCACTTGAGCGCCAGTGCTCGGATTTCATATTTCTCAGCAGCTTCCCTGTGGCTAAAACTTGCTCTACAAATTGACTTCTAAAATATTTTGCAACGATGTCTATTACTATCCAGTTTGAACACTCTAGAAGAGCCACTGAGTCAGTTTCTCCATGACTGCTGGCAGTCAGGAAGTGATTTTGTCTTACTCCCTCTGGATCGTGGTCATGTAGTCTGTTCACCCAGTCACACTTCCTAGAAGGAACATGGGTTCCAGGAGGCCAAGGTGTTTGTCCCAGCACTTAGATCCCTGGCTATGGTTTGTGGTAGAAGAGGAGAGGTCAGGGAGAGACAAAAAGACTGAAATGGTAAGTTACTGGAGGTTCTTGAGAAAAATAGAATTAGAAGCATTTGTGGTTCAGATGAAAATAGCAATTTCCTTTCTGCTTGGACCGTGGGGCTTGGAGTGCTCCGGGGAATAGAAAATAAATAAAAATTGATCCCTCACCAGTTGAAGGAAGTGCCCTACTCTGGGAACTGAAATGACAGCCATAGGTTTGAAGGTTAAAAAAAGGAAAGAGACAAAAGAAACGCACAGCACCAGGAGGCTTTTTTTTTCCCCCCAAGTAATGTTCTGCGTTAGAGAATGTAGTCTACCAAAAATGATCTGAGAGGTCGTCTGCTGAGACCAGCCGCCGGGCAGTAGAAGCCAGGGGGCATGAGATCCTCCCTTGCTGACCATGGTCCTTCTGTGTCTTCTGCAGGTGAGAAGCCTTACAAGTGCTCATGGGAAGGATGCGAATGGCGTTTTGCACGGAGTGACGAGCTCACCAGGCACTACAGGAAACACACAGGTGCAAAACCCTTTAAGTGTAACCACTGCGACAGGTAAGGTGACTTAGAAGCTACTGGGCTAAGGAGGGAGATAGTGCAGTAGCTTGGGGGTCTGTCTGCATGCACTGGGCCTCAGAGCAAGCAGGCCTGTCTCATGGCCAGCTCCATGGGCCTGGCAATACCTTTTTACTTCTCTACTGCTTGAAAGAGTGAGAAGATGCATCCTCTTATGTAATAAAATTTCAAGTTCTCCATTTGGTTGCATAGCATTTACTCAGTGCTGACTTTGAACCAGTGCTCGTAACTAGGTACAGACAGGATGTCGTTCCTCACACAGGTAGACGATGAGGCAGCGAATTAACAACATATTCAAAAAGGTAGTAGAGGTTGCCTCTTCTGGCCTTTTCAATGTCATCCGTACCCGTCTTTCATATGAAAAGGAAAAAAGAGTTTGGTTAATGGGAGAAAGGCCGATTTCGGAGGCTTTTTTTCCTAAAGCATTATTGAAAATGGGCCTAGTTTTTGGACATCTAAATTATTCCTTCCTTGCTGAAGACATGCTCAAGAGTCCAAAGATGGCAATACTCTGCAAACTCACCCTGTAATTCAATTTTGAACCTTCAGCATTTGATCGTCGAAGGATCACGTAGCAACAGATATACCCACGTAATAGTATCTGACAGCCCTGGCATTATCAGCCGATAAACCCCAAAATGGAGACTCTGCAGGCCAAGGTGAAGGCAGGATTAGGTTTGGACATAATCAAATAATGGGCTTGCATCTGAGCATGTTATCCTTCTAATCCTATTTCTGTGTTTAAAAGGAAGCTTAAGAAAATTAACCATCTTTTTAATGCAATACTAAAGGTCTTGGTTATGATGAGAAAAATGCTTCTAATACAATAAAGCCCCCGAAAGCCTCAGGGTCCCCTCGGCTTGGACAGCAGCTTGCAGGACGGCAGGAGGGGAGGAAGCAGGATGTTCGCAGATGAGGCCGGGCTGTCCTTGGAAGGAAATGAGACCTTCCTCACTTCCTGCCTCTCCCAGTCCCTGTGCTCCACACCTGCATCTCCTACCAGCCAGGCCTTCCTCTGAGAGTTTGCTTGCTTAGAGAGTAGGGTGAGGATGTTCAAATCCATGCTCAGCCAAGTTGGCCTGGTGTTCTTTTGGGATACACATAAAGGACAGTTCGGGTTTTCCTCCCCCATTCTTCCTGAGGAGGCTATTTTTCTCTTATCTTCATCCTCCGAGAACTAAATAAAGAGCCTATGGCTCCTGGAGGGTAGAGATAACCTTCCCCCAGGCCAGCGGAAGTGTGCCTCTCACAGCTATTGTTTTCCGCTGCCTGGAGAGCAGAGTCTGCTACCCAGGAACACAGCTCTGGTTCCTGGGCCATCCCATTCCCTAGAAGGCCTCTGGAATGTGCAGAGGGCAGCAGCTTTTCTTCCTCCTCGGTATGTCCCAGTCAGTGACTCTGTATTTGGCAATCCCTTCACCTTCCATCTCCCATGTCTCTGGTTCAGTCATTCCCAGCCTTGGCTAATAAAGAAGTCTATATTGCCTGGGATGAAGATGAGTTCTCTGTGAGCTGTCAGAGTGTGGTGGATGGAGGTACCTACATAAGACACCCATCTCGGAAGGGTGTTGAGGCTCAGAGATTGTGGCATTGTGTGTTTTGGAGAGTGAGCAGTGACCAAGAAATTGCTATTTCAACAACACACCAAGGAATTCCTAACGTTGAGCTGCCGATACACTAGCAGTCACCCACTCATGTGAGGGATGCGGGGGCGTGGGGGGAATATTCCAAGCCTGTTTGGTGTGAAGGAAATAGCAGCGATGGGTCATCTGGTTAGTCATTTGCTTGAACGCACTGCGGTCCCTGGAGATGGACTCTGGTAGTACAGATTCTGTGACGTGATACCCAGGGAAGAGTTTGAGTCCACCAGAGTCCCATGCCCCACGTCAGAAGTCCATTTTCAACATCAGGAATGAGGGCTGGAACTCACTAGTGTCTTATGACAGGCAGTACCTCTCATTTTACTGCTTAGGGTGCTAAGAATAGACAGGTCTGGGAACTGTCGTGAGGCCCCAGAGCAGATGAAAGGAAGGTCTGGAGGGATGGGAAATTGCCTTCCTTCGGTGACTTTGACCTTTGGAAACCGAGGATACCTGCTCCTGGTAGCAGGAGCCTGTTCCCTGTTGGCTTCTCTTGGCATAAATGCCAGGGGCTGGCCTCAGAGTGTGAACAGGTGAACAGTCAGCCTTCTCCCTCCCCCTCTCCCTTTCCCTCTCCCTCTCCCTCCCCCTCCCCCTCTCCCTCTCCCTCTCCCTCTCCCTCCCCCTCTCCCTCTCCCTCCCCCCCTCTCCCTCTCCCTTCCCCTCTCCCTCTCCTCTCTAGGTTTACTCTTCCTTTTCTTAAACATATACCATGTATAATTTCTGTGTTTATTTTATGTGTGCAAGTTTTAAAAACACAAGAAGTAATTATATTTGTTTTCTTCGCTCATGCTGAAGATTGTTAAATGTCACATACAAAACAAGTCCGTATTTATAGTTTTATCTAGAACAATTGTATCTGACCACTGTAGGCTTGCATTCCTAGATGGCTGTCACCACCTGGAGCTGAATAGCTGTCACGTATTGTGATGACTGCTTTTCTCCTATACCCACCACTCCTGATTGCCTGTTCAACTTGAGAGCAAGTCGTTTATTGTCTAGTATTCTATATTATTTCCTCTTACAGAGAGTACTATGTCTGCATACTTGGTGCCTTACCACAAATGTAAAGAAACCATCTGGGGATATTGAGTGTTTGTTATCCTTGGCTCCATTGCACTACACACTTTCCCTGCCTGGCCTCTGAAGACACTCAGGCTTCAGGCTCAGGCTGGAGGGAAACTCAGTGAGGTGATTACAGAGGATCCTCACCGTCGTATCCTCACCGCCAGACAGAACCTACTGTAGCTCACCAAGTGATGCAGTGCGAGAGGGGTTGGTCTTTCCAGCACAGAGAGCATGAGGCTCCTGATGGTGGAGTATTGGCCCCCACTTCTTCTCCAGGGCACATGCAGAAAAGCCTTCTCCTAAGTAGGCTGTTAGGATCCAGGTAGGGCTGTTACCGAGGTAGTCAGACAAGGTCTTAGAGAGTTGAGTGGGGGTGTCTTAGTACTTACAGGAGTACACCTTTAGGTGATGAAACACACCTATTAGCCTCTTAGTCCCCTAGTGGGACTTGCATTGGGTTTGATAACACATTTGACTTCAAAGGGTCCTGACCATAAGCAAGAGACCACCACTGGGCATTGACCAGTCCTCTGTAACATAGCAGTCACAATCACTGAAGACCTTGTCATGTGAGGTCAGTAGGCTTTTGAGTCACTATGAATACTTCCTGGGGTACGGTACCCTAAAGTGATTGGATTCTAGATGCTCGGCTTATCTACTACTCTTTCCTGTTTCTATGCCAAGCTCAGTAAATATAAATTGATAAATAATAAGTTAATCCCAAGTAAGTACCTGATCTGGTATATTGAATTTGAGTGGAAACCTTAATGGTGAGGAATCTGGTCTAAGTCTGTCAAACATTTCCTGGAATTTGAACAAATGAAGAGGCCTGCTGGGGTCAGTTGGCACGAAGTTTGTATTTCATACCATGCTAAAGGTCTTGGCTGTTTTCCTGAAAAAGATTGCAGGCTAAAGGCAGATAGTTGGGCATGTATGGCTAGATGTCCTGTCATAGCAGAGCAGAGGAAAAGCTGAACATGTGTGATCAGGTGAATAATGTTCATCAGGGACAACCCTTTGCCAGAGCCTCTCCTTATCACACCAGGTTCAAATCCCCACATACTCTAGAGACAGACAGGATTCCAAGGGCCTGTGTGTTCTCTTGATTTGTCTTGGATCCTAACCCTACCCTGACCACTGATTAGCTAGGTTGCTGCCATAGCAACCAGTGACAACCGATGTTTCGTGCTTATTTACATTACAAAATCATTCTCTTGACAGTCTATAGCTTCCAGTTCAACTTAAGTCCCTCTCCCTAGGCTATGGTCAAGGTGTTGGTAGCCTAGCTTCTATTCTAGAGGTTTTAGGGTCTGCAGTCTATTTATCACCTTTTTCCAGGGTCTAGAGCAGTGCCTCTCAACCTTCCTCATGCTGCAACCCATTAATACAGTTCCACACATTGTGGTGACCCCCCAAGCATAAAATTATTTTCATGCTACTTTATAAGTCCCATTTTGCTATAATTATGAATACTAATATAAATATCTGTGTTTACTGATGATCATAGGTGACCCCTGAGAAAGGGCTGCAGCCCACAGGTTGAGAACTGCTGGGCTGGAGGCTGCCCACACTCACTGCTAGAGACTCCAGTCCTCCACCATACGGGCTGCTCTAGCTCTTTTACCCACTCTGTCATTTTTAAGGACTCTACTTTAACGATGGAGGGTTGAAGTTTCCAGAAATGGTGTGGGCAGTCTCTAGATGCTAGAAAAGGCAAAGAAGGAGTGGAGTGGGGGGATGGAGGGAAGGGAAGAGAACAAGACAGTGGGTGGGTCCCCCGCGACAGTACAGAATCGTACAAGTTCAAAGCTGAATTCCCCGCAGACTGTTTAGCTATATCACTGTTTTATAATACATCAAATCTGTTTCAGTTATTTCATAGGGACAGTCCAGATAACATGGGCACTCCAAATTAAGGGCCTAAAATAAGCTGCTAGGGCTGGTACTGTTATTCAGGGGACCATTGGAGTAATTTTCCTGTTCCATAAGTTTTCTATTGTCTGTCTTTTTTTCTGGTCATCTCCTGGGGTCCTGTGGTACACATGTACCTATTTAAGGAATGGGCATAAACAGAGGGTGTGGAGAATATGGGGTCAGGAACAGGGTGGATTCGTGATTTGTTTGTTTAAGAATGAGCAAACACGGGGAAGTCTTGGACAGGAAACTCTGCAAACCTGAATGGGTAGCTTGCTAATGTCCTAGCAAGGAATTGGAGTGGTGGAGCTATCTCAAGCTACAGGGTTGCCTAGGAATGTTGTCATAGGCAAGGCAAGGACTAGCTTAAGGAAGGAGAGCACACAGCCAGACCCATGCGTGGTTGTTGCTTTACATGCATTACAACTGATACTTTGGCCAGACACTGATACTGCATACTGTTAGAACATGGAAATGCCCACACTGTTATTGGTGAGATGCAGAATCCTACCTTAGACTGATGTCAGTGTAAAAGGTTACTTATTAGCTTAGATTATTAGCTCAGATAACTATTAGAAGTGGAATTCAGTTTGTCTTTAAGGTTGGCTAAACCCAAGTTGCAAGATACTGTGCAGGTTCTTTTCTCTGCCCACTTCCTTCTACAGCATGTTTTTCCACGGTAGCAATATGGGTACACTAGCAGCTCTAAGCTCATCTCCTAGCCATTTAAGCATTCCCAGTGGAAGGAGCGTGTCTCTCTTCCAGTAATTTCAGTAGCTATAGCACCACCTTTCCTTTGGCCTCTGTGGGTCATGTGACTGTTGCTTAGCAATCACGACCGCCATGGCTTTCACTTTAGAAGGAAGGTCAGCTTTATACTACAGAGAACATAAAAGGGTTTCTACCCAAGAGACTATCATGTGTCTACTATCAGAGTAGAGAGGAAGGAAGATGACCATAACATCTGCCAAGGAAGGCACTCGATTATGGAACTTAAGCCCCATGTGTTAGTCCAAGAGCCTCAGCCCCAGTCTCTATTCAATAATTCTCCACCTATGAAGCCTCAGCTTAGGTCTTTAACACGTACTGAATCAGACAGACAGACAGACAGATGCACACACACACACAGACTGACTGACTCACCATGGAGATGTCACCAGGGTAGTGTTGGGGATGTCCCAGCACAGTGCCTATATACAGTAACACCCTCAGTCTATGAACACCACTCCCCGTTCTTTGCCTTGGTGTGAATATACTATGCCTGTGTGAACCTGGAATCACAGGCAATACACTCCTAGGCTTTCATTGTAAAGCTTGAGAGGGCAAACTGGGTGTTGAAACATCAGTGTTCCACTGGCCAGTGGTGACACTGACCAGTTATTCATTGTTGTATATACAGTGCATGCGCATGCTGTGTGTTTAGAGAGCACTTCCACATTTTGTTCCTTCATAAATAATTATAGTTATAATCATAACAACCACCATGTACTGACATCTTACTCTGTGTGACGTCATAGTCTAATATCTATCTTGCTGAATCCTTAAAACAAACATATGAGACAGTGCCATGAGCATCCCCATCAGCCACGCAGCTACTGGAAGAGCTAGGGTTTGAATTAAAGCGGTCTAACTCGAGCTGACTCCTCCAGCACACTTCCTCATCTCTCCATAACTCAGGGTGGGTGCTGTCTTTTTAAAACAGAGAAGTAGCCGGACCTCTCTAACCTGCTTGTTGTTTATCGTTCTAGGTGTTTCTCCAGGTCTGACCATCTTGCTCTCCATATGAAGAGACATATCTAAACAAAACAAAACAAAATTTAAAAACAAACAAACAAAAGTAAACGACCACAAGAACAAGACACCACAAAGGCCAGAGTTGCCATGGCAGCAGCCAATGTCCAGAAGGAAATGCAGTGAGGCCGAGGGCTGGACTTCAGGCGGGGAGCACTGCCTCGCAGAAGAAAGTTCTTGCTTACAAACCTCTGTGTACATACATGTACACGCACACACGTACACACGCCCTCTCACACACAGACCCGCACACATACCCACTGTCATGCACTCAACTATATTTAAAGTATATACGTCTACTTCTTATGCCTTGCCCTAGCCAGATGGTAGAAGACACGGAAGAAAGAAGCCAGGTGAACTCAGCGAGCACTGGCTGCTGACTCCAGCCTACTGGATTACTTCCTGCTATTGCCAATGGAAAACAAAGCAGCTGGATGTCTCCGTGGTGGCCGGCAGTCCGAGAGGCTTACAGAACTCACTTCTCAGTGCAAAGTGATAAGAGAATCCAACGTCTTATGGTTGCATATGTGTAGCACTAATGTTTCTTTTTAAATAGTTGGGGGAGATTGACCTAGAAAACCAAATTGCAGTTTGGTAGCCAAACTTAACTCCTGGTTTATTTGTCCTTTGTGTGTGAAAAAGTCCTACTATTCCGTCCGTCCGTCCGTCAGACTTCCTCACAGAGCTGTCGGTTGGTTTTGGTTCTTCTTTAGGACCACTGAGATCTCTTGAATTGCTACCAACGGCCTTAGCGGCGGCAGACTGTGGATTTACACCTTACACCTTTCTGGCCTGCATCTCTCTAGACTTTACTCTCGAGGGAGGAGTTTTCTTTTCTTACTTTTTTTGACTCTCGCACATCATATGCACTAGGGATTCTGGAAACTTCTAGCATGACTGCAAAGTGGCCAAGAGAATAAAGTCCTTGATGATAACTCACAGTATACCCCTTGAGCCTCACCTTCTTGCCAGTGCTAGATTTTTTTTTCTTTTTAAATCTCTCTGATTTTTTGCTAATGAAAACTTGAGAAAAAAAAAAAAAGGCTTATTTGGAAGCTTAAATGTTTTATCTTTTCTCCATGGACTAAACCTCTCCAGGACTGGATGTCTAGCAGCCAATCAGATGGGACATCAGAGTTCTCTCATCCCTCCTTAAGGCGTGATGACCTCAGCTCCCAGTGAGCAGCTACTCTGCTGTCATTGCTGCCCTGTAACCACTCACAGCATAGATCTCACTAGTCTCAAAGGGCAGCTGCGGATTTAATCTAACTCTGGGTTATGACCTGACAAAAAGCCAAAAATACCACTCTTTCCAGGAGTGGGGGAATCTGCAAATGCCTCTCAAGTCTAGAGGCTTCACAAAAGATCATCCCATCCCTTCCCTCACTCACCCACTGAGATCATGGTACCCACTTGTTAAATACATACTTCAAAATGCCGTTGTGGGAATGAAGGTTGTCCATTAGGAAAGGATGGAGGTGTCTCTCTTCCGATGTGGGGGGGGCTCTCTTTGTGGGGGACTGGTTCTTTTTGGCTAGGCCCACCATGGCTTGTGACCTAGAGCACCCAGGATCAACAGAGGCCTCATATTTACCCTGAAAGCTGACTCCAAGGGATTTATATTACTCACTTGCATATCACACACACACATCCAATGTTGGTTTCTATCTTCCTGAATTCTTAGCTAGCTGGCACTGGCCTAAACTCCAAAGACTGCCTTTAGGACCATTAACTGGCCTATGCAAGCAGGCGGGGTGGGCGTTAAGGCAGATTGTATATTTTGTATATTCTGGGACCATCCCTTCAAGACACGTCTAACAAAGAAAGATGGCATTTGGTCCGTACATGGTTGCTGCTCCTTCATACCAGCTGGCTCCCTCCCGCCCGCCTCTGACTGTTTTATCCACTGACTGTTAAAATGCCGCCCATGCATATTTGGGATGCAAAACTGAAGTCTTTTAAAGAAAATAATAATAATATAAACAACACAAACACATATGACAGCAACCTTCAAGATCCTTGGCACTTGGGTTCTCAGCTTTCTACAACTTTGGTTTTACTGAAATGTTGAATCTACTTGTCTGAGGGTAAAGGGACCGCTTTGTCACAAATGCTATATAGCTTCCAGTTGGACAGTTGGGGCATTTCGAGGTCTAGCCTTCCTTTAGAAATTTCATTTTTGTTTTACTTTTTTTTTTCCAATTTAGACCAAAAAGAAAAAAGAAAAGAAACCATTGACCATTGTAAACATACACACGCACACATACACACAAACATACACACACACACACACACACTCCATTTGCTAGAAGCAATTATGTATATGTTAGTTGGAGGGTATTAAAGAAAAAAGAAAGTTGATTTATTCCAAAGATTTTAAAAGTGGACATAACTTAGAAACTGTTCTGGAGCACTGCTTGCTGACAATCTCATTCTCTACTGCAACTGAGTGCATTCCGCAGCCAGTCCATCAGGGCGTGCCATGGGATTCTATTTGAATGTGTGCTGCATCCTTTTATGGGTGAGGGATGTGTGAGGGACCTTGAACCTCAACTGTATTGAACTGTAGCGCCTCCAGTCAGTGCACTAGATGAAACTTTAGACTGCCCAAATTCTGTTGGTTTGTTTCTTTACCCACCCCCACCCCCTCCCCCCATCTGTAGCAGTCAGTGTCCAACATGAATGCACGCACACGCCAGGAATGGCATTAAGCCATGGCTGCCATGATTTACAGATGTTCTCTCCCAGGCTGGAGCTGCTCCTGCTCTCAAATTGTCATTACTAAGGTTTATAGTACTTAATTTAATTTTTTTTTGTACTGACCAATGCAAGGCTCTTAAAAAAAAAAAAAAAAGAAAAAGAAAAAAAAAAGAAATGCAAAAGAGTAATCGTTGCTGTTCGTCCCTCTCTGCCATCTGTGGTTTCATTTGAATGTGGCAGAACAAAGACCCCTTGGTCGTCTTTGGTGTCTGAAACGTTTGGTAATTTCTCTTTTGTATCAGTGAGGTCTTTGTGATCTGCTCCCAACCTCTCTTGGAGCAGGGCGCAGTGAGGCACCATGATGGTGCTTGCTTGCCTCAGAGTCCTTTGTTGACTGTGGGAATTGGCCTGAGAATTTGGTGGGTGCTAAGCGCGTGGCTTTCAATCTGTTCTTCTCTAGCCCCAGGGAACACCTGTGGAGGACAACCCAGTCCTCAGCCTGGAGCTGGGCAGCCCTTGGACATTTTAGAAATAGGTTTGTGACATGTCCTCTATCCATTCTTTCTCAACTGCAGAGGCGGTTGAAGCCTCTGGAGGGAGCAGATTTTTCCAGAAATAACCTCAACATGTACTTTGCTCCCAAGAGGACTGGGTATCTAGAATGGTGTCATGGATACTTGAGACATGAAATCCCTTTCACAACTTAAGACATTACCTCCCAGCATTCCAAGGGGATCCCAGATTTGAAAGGGCTAGCCTGGCATAATGTGGCATAGGCTGTCCTCATGAGCGTTCTATCCAGGGTCTAGAGTTGGCTATGTAGAAGACATGGTTCTAAGCCACTGGCAATTTTCTTTACTTCAAGTTATGCCTCTTTCTCCTCCATGTAACCTTCAGGGATGTGGAGACCCCGACATTGTAATGCTGCTCCTTGTTCCTGGTCTCCTGGTCCCACTGTCAGCTTACTTTGTTCAGAAAAAAAAAAAAGAGAGAGAGAGAGAGAGAGAGAGATGTTTGGATTCCATGATAAAGCTGCATTTTTGTAAAAATATTGGAGACCCCTCCCCCCAATGACCTTCATGCTGGCCATTTCCCTGTCCCTTCCCCGTTTCCTTCCCAAAGCCCTTCAACCACTGCCCTTTCTCCCTGCAGTCACCTCTCCACGCACACCTCTACCCTTTTCCATCTTTGATCGCCTGATGATAACAGGGTAAAAAGAGAGCCAACCTCATGTCTGATGAGCAAGGATGGATTCCTAGGATTTTTTTTTTTTAAATCTTTGAAATTAGAGAAGAGTTTATTTAGGGACTTGAATTTGGGATATGCTTCCAAATGATCTGTGTCTATTTGCATCCAAGGGAAAACAAATGGGGGATGGGGTGGGGGTTGGCTCACTCAAGCATTCAGAACTGTCCTGCCTGCAGCCTCCACTCCTGCATCCCATGGGAGAGCCCAAAGAAACCGGTTTGCCAGTGCAAACCTCGGTGTGATTATTTTTCATGGTTTTGAGTGATTTTTCTCTGTGGGAATCACTTTATAACATAAAAGTGGGGACTTATATCTCCTCTTCTGTGTGTGTTACTTCAGAAAGAAAGAAGAAGGGAGTGGGAACAACCCATTTGACTCCAGAAATCTATCTGCTTTCTCTCCCTTTAAAAACAAAAGACCTCACATCTGGCTGAAATCTTGCACCTAGAATATTGCCCAAGTGGAACTTTAGTAAGTAGGACTTGGCTGAAATAAATTCATGAAAACTTTCCCTCATTTTTTTTTTTAAAGAAGTGACAGAAGTTGGGGCAGGAGGATACCTGGTTCTGAGTGTCTGGGTTGCATTTCGGGAAACATGGTGATGCTTAATTTGGAACCAGAGGGCCCAGCCTGAGTGCCCATTGCTGCCTTCCTGATGGTCTGTTTTTCTCTTTGAGGATCTTTGGAAGTACTTGAAATGGACAACAGAACTAGGTCAAAGGAAGCAAAACCTGCTCCTATGAAATGTGGCGTCTCATGACGAATGCCTGAGCTTCAGGGTTTCTTGTTTTTAACACTTAAAAATCCTCTCTTGGTTCCTCGAACAGATCCCAGAAAGGGGATGGCTAAGCTGCAATTAACTTTCTTATGAGCATCTTTCCAATATAGTACTGTATTCTTCAGGTGTTCTGCATTTTTGTGTAAGTCCTCGGGGAAACAGGTATCCATAACAGGAGTGAGATCAAAGCCGTCACTTAGCAAATATCCCAAACAAGATACTCTTTTTTTCAAACAGGGCTCCCCTCTCTGTGGTCATGAGGGAAGGTTGATGTGTTCTTGGTTGGGGACCGTTTATACGATTTTTTTTCCAACTGTGAGCTTTGGAATCGTAATTGCTTTGACCCCAGCTTCTGTCTACTGCCATACAAAGGACCCCGAGTCAGAATAATGAGGGTGGTGTGTGTGCACACACCTGCATGGGTGTGCATATGTACCGACTGTACCTTCGCAGAAGGAAAACAGGCTACTGAGGTATAAGAGGGGTAGCCACCAGTGCCTAATCTCTTTTGGGGGGATGGATGCTTATAATGCCAGTATATAAAAACCACACCACTGGGAGTTAGTTCCACATACAGGGGAGGGGCAGTGGGTGGGGATAGGGGACATTTCAATCCTAGCTCTTGGGACCAGAGGCAGAATAATTTCTGTAAACCGAGGTCCTAAAGATTTGGGGGCTCATTGGCCATTTGTCTTTTCTTTTTGCTTCCCAGCATGCATTTCCTAACCCAAGCTCAGACAATTTTATTTCTTCCATTTTCACTTCTGCTTCATTCCGGGGAGGAAAAATACACCTGTTAGGGCCAAGATCTCCTTGCTAACACAGAGGCAAACTAAATGTTTAATGTTTTTGGAGCCTCCCCTCCTCCCCTCCTTCCCTCCGGCCACCACCCCACCCCCTAGTCTTCTCCCCCCACCCCACACTCTATCCCTCTCCCCTTTCTGCTCCCAACACATGACTTCCCAGCCACCATGACTTTTATTTCAACTCTCTGGTATCCTCTTCACAGTTGCTTGAAGAAATTTAATTTTGCACTATACATTTTTGTTTTGCCAGATGTGTCTAACAAGTGTGTTTGGAAAGACCTGCTCCCAGCCCCTCCCCTCCCCTCCCCTCCCCCCACCTCCCTGTCACATTCTCTCAGGCCTTCTCTGGTATTTATAATATATCACAGAAGTACCCAGTCTTATAGCCCTCGGTTATGCCTTTTTTTGACATTTTATTTTTTTTAAGCTTTTTATATATATATATAAATATATTACTTTGTCAAGTTTTTTTGCTGTACAAAAGTCTTAAGATTTAAAACTATTATTTGTATTATATGATGGTGGTATGTTAATGTTACAAAATTATTAATGAAGAAAAAATTTATTTTTGTTACTGGTCTGTTTCATAATTCTTTTTTAAATTGGTATATTGTAAGATATCTATGCAAAAATGTTATGTGACGCATTTTTATTTAAGAATGTAATATGTGTAATAAACAGTAGAATGTGTTTGGCCTTGGAATGGTTCACTGTATTTCCCCTCAGCTCATTTCATTAGGGGGAAAAAAAATCTTCAGATAGACACAATTGACTCCTATGTTCTTCAAACAAATTTTCTATCTTGGGAAGGCGAGACAAAAATGTCATTTTTCTCTGGCAGTGTGTACATGGGTGCATGTGAGTTTATGTGCACACACACCTGAATGTGCCTGTGTGTTCTTTATGGTTTCTGTGAATTAAAGGAGAAATAGCAAATGGCGGTTAGAGGTTATGAAAAGCGATATTTTAGAATGAAGTCGATTCTGGAATGGTATTTGTTTAGGGAGTCGGGTGAGGCTTATTGAAAGCAGGTTATTTGATGAGGGAAAAGGAGCACTTTGCTCTGTGCTGGTATTAACCAGGCGTGTGTTTAGAAAGGATCATTTGGAGCGCGGTTTGTGGAGAAGGCATGGTGGGAGAAGGGTTGAGGGAATCCCTGGGGTAAAGATGAGGGAGGATGTACAAGCAACAGTGGGTAAGAAAGGGCAGGAAGTGACCAAGCAGGGCAGGAAGACTCAGGTGGCTCCACAGAAAAAGAACAGATACCGATCCAAGCACCCTAAGAAGCAAAAGAGAGGAGAGACTTGAGAGAATTCTCGGAAGGAAGAGCCTACTACTAACATCAGTTCAGCGCTGGGCTTTTAGAAGGAACTCCGAGGACGCAGCATCCCTAACCCAGCTGCTCTCCCGGGGTCAGCAGTATTATTAACTGGAAGCAACAATAAACACTGTCCCAGGGGACACAAAGCTCGGGGGGGGGGGGGGGGGGGGCTCGTCTCTTGCTCCGGGGTTTCTAAAATGGATACGACGGCTAAAACCCTCTATTCCTAGTCACATAAACCTGAAGGAAAAAATCAATGTGTCCACATTAGAAACCATGGCTACAGGAACTGAACCTGCTACAAGAGCACAAGGAGTGGGGCCGGGAGCTGCCAAGAGATAGATGGGTGATACTGTTTTTCCACTTCAAAGCTCAGTGAAGGAAACAGTAGTTGCTTGGAGCCAGAAATGCTTTTGAAAGTCTAATTCTCAGATACCACCTCTGAGCAGGCAGTAGCCCAGATGTACGGGGAAAGGCAGCAACTTGACAACCACCCCCCCCCCCCCCCTTCCCTCCCCCCCCACCCCCCACCCCCCCTACCCTCCACCCCCCCACCCCCCACCCCCCGTGAGGGAAGACACAGCAGGAGAGCGGTGGGATTCTTTAGCCCCCAGCTTTTCATGGGCTTCAGCAGATGAGCAGTTTAATTCTCGTCATGGAAATCACCCTCTGGAAGCTTCCCTGAGCAAGAAGGGAAAAGATAGCTTTGCAACATTACCTGGGACAAGGCTTGCTTCTCTACTCCTTGATTTATGGTAAGGCATCATATTGGACATTTTAAATGGCTCACAGGCTGCACTATGCTGGGATGCTGACAAGAGAGGGTAAATCTAATCTATGTGCCATAAGGAAAGATGGTTACATAAGGGAATATTGTAGAAGACTGAAGCAACCTCTAAAGTCACACATTCTGCTTAGAATAGGTTGAGATACGTACATTACCCACTTCACAATCTTTTGAACATCTTTATCTTTTTTGTTTGTTTTTGTTTTTGTTTTTGTTTTCCGAGACAGGGTTTCTCTGTATAGCCCTAGCTTTGCTGGAACTCACTCTGTAGACCAGGCTGGCCTTGAACATCCTTTTTTTTCTACTTGTATGTGTGCATGAGCGAGTGCCAGTGTGAACACAAGCAAGCTCACCCGCTCACACACCATGGAGTGTATGTGGAGGTCAGAGGACAATTTTCAGGAGTAAGTTCCACCTTGTGGGGCTCAGAGATTGAACTCAAGGCTTGCTGGCAAGCACCTTTAATTGTTGATGCATCTTGCTGGCCCTGGAGCATCCATTTTATGCAGTATAAATTTGAGGAAAACTCTAGTCTCTGGGCTTTGCTTGCCTGGCCCTGGAAGATTATACTTTATATGGAGTAGTCTTATGGGGTTTTTGTTTGTTTGTTTGCTTGTTTTTGTGATCTTTGTCCTCTTTGGATATGGCAAAGTTTTTGTTTCCCATTTTTCTAGCAATCAGAAAAATGAGGGTGAGAATGTCTTAGTTGCAAAAATAAAAATAAAACCTGCCACTGGAATCCAACAGTAGTCTGAGAGGGCGGCCTGGCTCTCCTTGGAAGGAAGAACCTGGGCTGGGCGTGCTGCAACTGTAAGATGAGGCTATGTATCCAGTTGAGAGCGGTGGACTAAGAAGTCTCAGAAGAAGCAGAGTTCAGTGGAACTGATAAATAATTTAGTGTTTTCAGCTCATCTTCCACCTACAGATTTAGAAGAGGAGATGGTTATAACTTTTAACTAAAATAAGATTTTGAGGCTACCTAAAAGTGATGGGTCTCTGGTTGACCTATGATGTGTCAATTTTCCAATTTTGGCTCCCAACTCTCAATGTTTTAAAAACTGTCAGTATTAACTGGTTTGAATTTTATTACCTTTAAAAAGTACATCTGATTTTGCTATAGCTACAAGAGGATGAGAGGCCAATAGTTCTGTTTCAGAGAATTTTTTCATTTCCCAAAGGTAGATCCAGTTTTCTATCAAGAGTGTATAGATTGAATAGAAACTGTCCACCAACATAGCCATTTGCACTCTTAAGTAGAGAGAATGGACACTTTCAAAGACAAATACTTTGAGATGTCATTTATAGAGAGAATCTTAAAATGTTGAATTCATAAAAGCAGGAGTCCACAACAGGCTGAGTAGAGCTGAGTGGAGGAGATGGTGGTCAAAAGAGACAAAATTTCAGTTGGAAGGAGTAAGTTCAGTAGCTCTATTGGGCCACACACTGACTAGAGTCAATTTAAATGTATTCCTTTTTTAAAGAGTTGTTTTTAGTATTTTTTGTTTGGGGTTGGGGTGTGTGTGTGTGTGTGTGTGTGTGTGTGTGTGTGTGCGCGCGCGTGTGCGTGTGTGAGTACAGGCTGCATGGAGCCCAGAAGAGGGCATCGGAGCCTCTGGAGCTGAAGCAGATGGTTGTGAACAGCCTAATGTAAGTTCTGGGAATATAACTCAAGCCCTCAGCAAAAACATTAGTCATCTTAGTGGCAAAGCCATCACTCCAGTCCCAAATAGTTATATTCTTGAAAATCATAAGCAGAATAGATTTAAAGTGTTCTCATCACAGCAAATAAACAAATGGGTAAGTATGCAAAGTAATATGCTAATTAGATTGATTTGGGTGGTCCACCATTCAATTCAAAACATTTACTATTTTGAAAGTTAAAATAATTAATAACAATAAGTAAAGAAACTGGGGCTTAAGGTGAGGGGTCCATGATCTTTATTGGTACCACATTACACACATGACAGAGGTGGCCACTAGCTCCTTGCTTCACCTAATACATTTACTTTCTGTGTCCCTGTTTTAGGGAAACCAAGCACTACCTGAATGTTTCAAATCACACCAGGCAACACTGATTCCATCTCCTTGGGTCCTCCTCGCTTACCACAGACGCTAACTCTCAGAGTACCTAGAGTACAGAGTGTCTTGGAGATGTCTACCAATACCACTGTATCACTTGAGTCAGTAGACTTTTGAGAATTCCACCTTGCTCAGGCTCATACAGCATGTTCTTTGCACAATGAAGTCAGCCCAGGCATGTTGATAGGCAGCCGTGTTCTACTGGTCTTGGCTGTGGTTTTTCAGCTAGAGCTATTTGAGTGTGACCTTCAAGAGCCTGGTGATGTCTTTGCACTAGTAATTATTTCCTTAGTAATTTTCTTCAGATCAGCATGCTTTTGGTTTGTTTTTGTTTCATGTGTTGGGTTTTGTTTTGTTTTGCTTTGCTTTGTTTTGTTTGAGACAGGGTTTCTCTGTGTAACCCTGGCTGTCCAGAAACTCACTCTGCAGACCAGGCTGACCTCAAACTCATAGAGATCTGCTTGTCCTCAGTTGCTGGGATTAAAGGCATGGCCACCACATCCAGAAATCAATGTGCTTCTTAAGGCCTTAAATTTAGGTTCTAGTTTTGTGCTAAGCAAAGCCTATCCCAGATCATTGGCTTGGTAACTATTTTCTTTTACAATATAAATGAAAATAAGTGAATAACTCAAAATATAAGTACCCATCTTTGAACTACATTAAAAACACCCAATTGCCGTGAGGACTTGAGAGGAGCGGTCTGCTGCTGTTCTCTGAAGTGTCTGCGGCACCGTGTCTCTTTAGCTAATTGTTTAGCCCCTATGCCTCTCCTTGGAGCACATTTCAAATTGAATCTAAAAGCAAGTGCATGTGAAGATTTACTAGAGACCGATTTGATGGGATGTTACTTCAGGGCAGTGCTCTTGCAGCCTCTATGGCTTATTAGTGAAACAGATGTGCGTGCTCGGCCTCACTTTCCCTTTGTCGGGAGGCACGACTCTGAAGACATTCTCATGGTGGGTTTCACATGTATGGTGTGTGCTGTTCGCTTGGGAATGGAGAAGCCTCGAGTATGAAGCTGCAAATTCTCCTCCTTTATTCCTGCCCCGTTGACAACAGTTAGTGCCAGAAAGGCAAAGCATGCCGGGTGGCTCACCTTCATGCTGTGGTTCCTCAGTCACTAGCCAGCACCCTATACACACATGTGGACACAGACATACAGCTCAGACTCCTGGATACTTTTCTGATTATGTTGCAGATCCTTCATGTACTATAAAACATTTATATTTTCGCATAAGGTCTTTTCTATTTTGTTGCCCAAACTAGCCAAAAGGAGGCAATTCTTTCTGTCTTATCCATTCTTTTTTTTTTTAAAGATTTATTTATTTTATGTAAGTAAGTACACTCACATAGCTGTCTTCAGACACACCAGATGAGAAGGCATTGGATCCCATTATAGGTGGTTGTGAGCCATGTGGTCACATGTGATTGCTGGGATTTGAACTCAGGACCTCTGGAAGAGCAGTCAGTGTCTGCTGAGCCGTCTCTCCAGCCCTGTCTTATCCATCCTTAATATGGACACACGTTAATATGAGTGAATCTATTCTTCCACGTGAAAGCCTTTCAAGCGCAGAAATGATGAGAGGTATCGAGATTATAGGGGAAAGAAAAAGAAGCAGTGTCCAGCTTTAGAGGGAAAACAGCCAGACAGGCTAGGCTTTACTCAATCCTGCCCCATGGGGCACCCAGGGGATCAAGGGGCTGAAGTAGTATTTGTTGTCAGTAAACTCTCCCACGTGATCAAAAGAAGAGTCCTCAGGAAGCCAGGTCTGCAGAGCTGACCTCAGGGAACAGCTACTGGGAAATGGGTCACCTCTAGATAGATAACCTGGGCAATTGCATATCCCTACCATGCAGGTGGGCTTGATTCTGTTCTTTGGAGTGGCAGCTTCCAGCACCCTGGTCTCTCCAGTAGAAAACCACTTGGCTCTCTGGACTGTTGAGGATGATTGAGCCAATGGGGATATATTTAAAGACACATCACTGAGGGCTCTTAACATCAACGCCAAAGCAGCAATGGCGTAGTTTCTGCTATTCCATGATCTATTCTGTTCTTGGCATTAAAAACCAACCGCAAACTAATTTTGAGACATACGGGAATTACTTGCAGACTTTCCGATCAAAGAACCCAACTATTCAAAATGAAAAGTGCAGGTAATATTTACATGCTCTGGTGAGCTCGTGGCAGAAGGTAGCCCGTGCCTGATAACAGTACTAAGTAATGGGCAAAGTCTAAATCTCGACTTTGATTGTGGGAACTTTGAACTTCCCGTCTTGGGATCCTGCGTTTTTGTTTGTTTGCTGTCCCCTTTCTCTCTGCGTTTATTCTCTTTTTTGGGCTTTCCTTTTTCACTCATCTTTCTGTCCTCCTGTCGCTATGAGGAATCAGTTCCAAGATCCCCATTGGGTATCCCTCTCTAGGATGGTCCCAATGCCGAGTCTGTCTTGCTCAGGTGTTTTTGCATGTCCTTTTCCTCTTCTATATAGTCGCTGTCTCCCAATTCAAGAGTCTCTGTTTCTCCACAGAATTTAGGATGGTAATAAATAACGAAGGAGATTAGTGGATCTCCAGATTTCTCATGGTGCAGAGTCATCACATTGAAAAGTACATGGCAGACTCCAGCATATCTTCACATACTGAGTACTGTGATGCCAGGCAGTGAGTCTGCCACTTAGAAGACCTGCTGTGTAAGATGAGTCAGCCATATAGATTTCAATATTCCTTACTGCAGGTAGACAATGAAGTATATATAATAATGGAGCAGTTAGCTCATGAGTCCTAGAGAGACAGGATTATACCATAGCCAAATGTAAGCGACTTCCCTTAGTTTGCAGTCTGTCCTACCACTGTAGGGTAGGCTCTGATTTACATGAAATAATTACTTCCCAAACAGAAATTAACTGTTAGGATTCAGGCAAACTGCTGAGGTGTATGTTTACATAGCAAAGCAGACTGTGAATATAGTCTCTGACTATCCCACAGGCCTTACCGGTTACAGGGCATGACAGGCGTACTCCATACCCTGAACTTTATGGGCCCAGGGGCTGGGCTTCCCCTTTCCCTTTATAACCCAGACATTTTGGTCTCTCCCCTCTACTCTCTCTCCCTCTCTTTTTTTCTCTCTTTCTCCTCATGCAGGATGTTGTTTTTCTCTATCTCTTCTCTCTCCCTTCTGTCTCCCTCCCTGTGGACTCCTTCCTTGGGAGCAGTGAACCCATTCGAGAGCAGCTTCCCAATAAACCTGCCTGTATATATTTTAATTTGGCTTGAATTGGCTCATTTCACTGATGGAAAATATCATGAACCTCGGTTCAAATGTATGTAGAAGCCTACTGTGTGCAATGTTTCTTGGAGTGGAAGCCAGTGACTATGCATATCAGACTCAGCCGCATTTGTTTTATAAGTGCCATTTTCTGTTTCATTCCAGACTCGACTTAGACCATGATGGACAGAAGTTAGTGCCGAGGGCTAGATAAGAATGTTTTTAACAGGCTCTGACAAGCCATTTCAGAGCACCCTTGTGTCAGAGACATTGAGATAGAAGGGATCAGATAGCAAAACGAAGTACTATTTTTATAAAGCAAGTAAATATTTTGCTGGTTTTTGTTCTGTGAAAATATGGACTTACCAACTGTTGCAAGTGTGACTTGCTAGCTTGGTGCACCTGTTGTTGGAGCTGGGTCTTCTAGGGCCCATCACAGTGAAGACACCCCCTTACCACTTATTTCAGGTGACTTCAGAAGGCAGTTGTGGAAGGAAAAAAGTCACAGACAGCTCCTTCTGAGGATGTCCTGAAGGAGATGCAACCTCCATAGGCCTTTCCTTTATACTTCTTCATTCGTTCATCTTTGAGTGTGTGTGTGTGTGTGTGTGTGTGTGAGTGTGTGTGAGTGTGTGTGAGTGTGTGAGTGTATGTGAGTGTGTGTGTGAGTGTATGCGTGTGTGAGTGTGTGTGTGACTGTGTGAGTGTATGTGTATATGAGAATGTATGTTTGTGAGTGTGTGTGTGTATGTGTGTGAGTGTATGTGAGTGTGTGTATGTGTGAGTGTGTATGAGTGTGTGTGAGTGTGTATAAGTGTGTGTGTGAGTGATTGTATGTGAGTGTGTGTGTGAGAGAGTGTATGTGAGTGTGAGTGTGTGAGAGTGTGTGTGAGTGTGAGTGTATGTGTGAGTGTGTGTGTGTGAGTATGTGTGTGAATGTGTGTGTGAGTGAGTTGTGTGAGTGTGTGTGTGTGTGAGTGTGTTTGAGTGAGTTGTGTGAGTGTGTGTGAGTGTGTGTGTATGTGTGTGTGTGTGTGTGTGTGTGTGTGTGTAGATCAGAAGAGAACTTTTGAGAATCAGTTCTCACCTGGTGTACAGGTTCTGGAGCTCCAACTCAGATCTTCAGGCTTGACAGCAGGCACCCTTATCCGAGCCTGGTGCCCATCTCCTCTCTGCATCTTTCCTGAGCATGATCCTCTATGGGCACAGTTCCTTGAAGATATGAGTCTTCATTTTGTCGGCTTTGAGTCAGTCATCTTGTTTGCACTTAGTAGCTGATACTCTGCACAAAGATGTGCTCTGACCAACCTCTAAGTGTAATATGGAATACTGAGTCGATAGGACTCCCCCTCTTTGAGGACTAAGATCACAGTTTGGGCTATCCTGAGCTACAGAGGAACTAGTGAGCCTCTACCTTCTGCCAAGCCCTATATGTTTTTAAGTCTCTCTTCACCATCTGAAGAACCTTAGGACCGAGTTGAATGAAATGGAGCCTCCATGATTTGAACCCTATGCTAGAGAGAGGTAGAATTATGTCTGTCAACAAAGTATTTTGAGTTAAGTCTAGTTCTATGTCCATATTTTATCAACTACTGTAGGGGAAGGACTAGTGTCATAGTTGGAGAGTATGGGCTTCTTCATATTTTGAGAAAGTTCCTCTAAAAATCACCTTCCTGGAAGCCCTAATAGAGAAACACAAACAGAGTGGAATTTTGGGGATTATGAAAGGTCCTTCTTAAAATGTTCATATACAGGTTCTTGCTTATCCCCTTCACCTGACCTACAGGATAGAGAAGGTGTGGGTGGTTTGGGGAACAGGAAGGGGCCGGCCATAAATCTGATCTAATGTGAAAAGGGAAGGTTGAAGCAGATATACAGTAATCAATAGAGCAATGTCTTGTTCTGTGGTCAGTGCTTACTGGCCTTGCTGCTGGAATGTGATCCCCGCTGTGCCTAACCCTGAGCCCTTAGAGGTGACACGAGTTCACAGAATGTCCTCCCTTGTGGTTGGAATGCGTGGCTCCTCAATGCGCGGACGCCTCAGTGTCCAACCAGAGAAAACCCATTGTGGATGATTCTCTGGATCTCTGCTTTTTATTCTTTTGTGTTTTCCCATAAAAGAGGAAAGACAATTTCTCTTCCACAAAGCCACGTTTGCAGGACGGAATGTACGAATTCGAAACATTTCCTCCTGAAAAATCCTATTGGGAGAACAAATAGGGAAAGCAAAGCCACAGTGAGAACAGGCACTCAATTGTTCCTCCACTGACTAAGCTAGCCCCATGCCTTGTCCTGCTACTGCTGGGGGTGGGGGTGGGGATGGGGGGGGGGCGGGCGGGCAAAGCATGTTTTCTGATCCTGGAAAGGAAACAGCATAAAAAATGCTTTGACTGAAAAGTGAGAGCACTAATTGATTGTTAATGACTGTGCAGCCCTAAATGTCTGGAATTTGGTTTAGATTCAATGTAATTTGACATTTGCCAACCATTATTAAATCCCTTTGATGCTCTCCCCGTGCAGCCGTGATGAGCAGCTGATTGGCTCTGGGGGAAAGAAAATACAACTGGCTGGGCAGGGAGTCGATGGGTGTCTGGAAGTCAGCCATCTCCCCCACACACCCCTTCCCCCTCCCCCCCACACCCCTGCTGCCCAGGCTCAGCGGGCTGGCAGGGCTGGGTGGCCTTCCCCACACCCTGGCTTCTCTGTTTTCAAGCACTCTTCTGTAGCATTTTTTTTTTTTTGTTCTCTTGTCCAGCACCTGTTCACCTGGCTCAGAGCAAGGCATCTTCTGTTCTACTGCTTTTCTCTGAATCAGAAGCCAACATGTCCTCTCTCTTAGCAAAAAAGGCAAAAAAAAAAAACAAAAAAAAAAACCCAAAACACAATAACAACAACAACAACAACAACAACAACAACAAAAAGTACTACCGTTGTATCCAGGATTCAAAGAAAGATGCATAGGTTCGGTGTGGAAAAGCTACTGTGGGAAAAATACTCCCTGAGGGAATGTGGAGATTTTCTCTCCCTTTCCCTCCCCCTCACTCTCCCTCTCCTTTTCCCTCCCTCTCCCCCTCCCTCTCCTTTTCCCTGCTCCCTTCCCCTTCCCTTTTTCCTCCCTCCCTCTTTTTCCCCCTCCCTCCCACACTTCATTTGTATTTCCCACAACTCCCTTGGTTCCTTATCTCTTGCATAGGGTGCAATGTAGTTTCTACCTCAGTCCCCCCCACTTTTAGTTTCTTTCCTGCCATGACCTATCACAGGGATCCCCACAGAAGCTGATAATCTCCAGGTCCCCCATTCCAGTTTCCTGAGAGAAAAAAAAGCATTTTTTGACTGTTCAGGTTTGGGGCTATGACTCATCCCTGGCAGTGTACATGTGTTCATCTTAGAGCTCAGGGTAAGGAAGGAGCAAAGCAAATGTCACCCAGAGCAAAGCAAAAGGTCTGCCCTTTCAACATTGTGATATAAACTATTAGAATATTCCATCTAGCCTTACAAACAGTTGGGCTGATAGGTTGAGCTCTGTATGCTGATAGTTCGCAATGAACTCCTACCTTCAGGAATGGCTCGCCTACTTACCTTAGTAGAAAGATAATGTCCGCCTCATTCACACCTGTGACATCCACCTGTGAACAGTGCTAGAGGGAAACATAAGAATTCTTCAAGGCAGCACCAGCAGAGCCAAGAGCAAAGAACACGGTGAGAGAAAAATCCCTAATTCCATTCCAGTTAGGACAAAGATACGTGTGTAAGATATGCGTTTTCCTTGTCCTATGTAAAATAGCCTAATATAAGAGGGTAAGTGAAGGCTCTAGATTCATTTCCCTAGCTCTCTGGCTGTGCCTCTGGTGAGCTGTGTGGCCCGAGGTCCATTGCTTGGCCCCTCTGGGCGTTAATCTTTCAGGCATGCTACAGTGGCTGCAAATAAGAAAAATGGACATAGTAGGAGGGAGACACCAGGCCACTTCCCCTCCTGCACCAGACCTTTAAAACAGGATTTCCTCTTGCAGTTTGGAATTCCAAAAAAATATTCCAGGATTAATTTTTACAAGCATTGAGGAGACTTGAGCACACACTAATTATGAATTATCTACCACCTGTACTGTTCCAGCCCCTTTCCAGATGTTTACAGGAATCACCTAGTCCATGCAAGGGAACAATTGGGGCGTCCTTGTATGCTTGCTGTGGTAGCATGCCTATTATCACAAACCGAAATTCTAACCCCTGGGGGAGGGTTTCCTAGTGCGTGTGTAGTATGTGTAGTTTTCTTGTCACAGTCTCTTTGATTGCCCTTCTGGGTCCCCAAACACAGTGCCCCCTACTTCTCAGCGGCTACCTAGTAGCAGGTTAGTTCACACTTGAGATGGACTTTTCCCAGCTTCCTTCTGGCCATTACTCCACTGGCTCAGTTCCTCAAAAACTAATCAATGTGTTCTCAGAAAACGGAACCTGGCTAGGAATGTTTATCATTTTCTTTGCTAAGTGCTGTTTTTGTACACGTTGGACCTCTGATTTCCTACAATTCTTGGAGAGCACCGGCAGGAAGAGGGTAGGAAACCCGTCCCATAGAGGGGCTGTGATTAAGTCGGCTTCCGGTCTGGTCTCTCCTTCCTTTCCCTGCTGGAGTGAGCTGGGTGCCGTGAACCGGTGGCTCTCCCCAACCCCCACCCACAGGAGGACAGTGTCTTTGATGGTGTATTTTTAGATGATCTGAACAGAATGATCCCTGTGTGTCTGTCCCTCCCCAGCAGCGTGCCTTTCCATTTACTTGCTTATTCACTGGTTTGGATTTCCTACAAAATAAAATGTAAGCAAGGCCAACGCACTGTTGTTAGAAAACATTCCTGCCTTGAGAAAGCAGCTTTCAAGGAGAAATGATGGAGATGGAGAAAAAGGGAAGACGCCAAGGGTTCCAAAAGCATCCCCACAGTGGTCTAAGAGGAACTTTCAGTTTTTAGTGTGTGTGTGTGTGTGTGTGTGTGTGTGTGTGTGTGTGTGTGTATGTGTGTGTGTTTACCTACATATGTATAAGCTGTGAAGACCAGAGGTCAAGGTCAGTTCTCATCTCCGCCTTTCTCTATCTTCTTTTTAAAAAAGTGTCTCTCACTGGATCTGGGACTCACCAATTCGTCTAAGATGGCTAGCTAACCAGCTCCAGGAAGCCTCAGGTCTTTGCCATCACCCTTCCCCAGTCACAGATACCTGCCCTTTTAGTGCTCAGGTCGTCATCACTCCTGCTAACACTGGACCAACTGAACTGCTTCCCCTCTAAGAGACACTTGATAGTGACTGTCATAAACTGATCACAGGTAGTAGTGTGTCTACAACTCAGATAACACATCTGATTTTATTGCTTTATTATCTAGATTTTTAAATAATAGTTCTCATGATGGGGAACTAGGAAAATAGCCACGAGCTAATCCTGTGTCCTTAGCACCATATCTCTTTTGTATTTGAAGGAGAACTCTGGAACCCAGGGAGGTTCCATTAGCTCAGGGAGGTTCCATTAGCCCAGGGAGGTACCATTAGCCCAGGGAGGTACTATTAGCCCAGGGAGGTACCATTAGCCCAGGGAGGTTCCATTAGTCCAGGGAAGTTTGGCTATAGGACTCTAAATAGGAAGCCTGAGATTTAAAAAACGCAACTCTCCTTGTTCTATTTCTCCTTGGTGGGCTGTCCAGCCCATATCAAGCTAATTTCACCCAACCAAGATAGGTTGTACAAAGATTTGCATCACTTAACAGATCTTTATGTTTATAATGGGGTTAAAATATTCCATAAATTTGCTCACTCAGAAGGTATGTTCTATTCTGTTTAGATTAAAGCAGGGCAGCTTTGCTTTACAAGCAAAACCACAACTACACCATTGTATGTGTTATTTTACAAGAGGAAGCATTTTCGTTTGGTGTTGTATAATACAGGAGTTGGATTAATTAATTTACTAATTTAGCTAATGAGTATATGCTAAGCTAAAGACTGTGCTAAACACTGGGAATTCAAGGACGCACAAGGCAATTTATATTAGTTAGAACTGTGTGTTTATACTTATTCATTTGCTTTGGTGGTGACAGAAACTCACCATGAAGGGGCCTCCCACAAAGGGGAATTCATTGTAAGTATCTTAGCATATACATAATTCAGTACAGGAATGTGGGGTGTACTTCTAGAAGCACTCAGACTGGGAACTCACGAGCTCAGGCCTTCCCCTCCACTCATTTACTGCACTCTTCTCTTTCTAGAGACTTCTACTTCTTTGACTTCATCTCAGAAAATGTGGCTGCCACAGCTATCAAGTACACTTTGTCAAAGCCAGAGATGCTGACTTCTTGGTTACAATACTGTAATTCCCAGGGAGAGCCGTTGATGAGCTCTGTTTGGGCCAAGAACTCACCTTATACCCACTGACTCTTGACTATGGGCAGCCTTCTCCTCTTCAGTCAGGGGCACAGCCTCAGCGAATCAGCAAGGGCCAAGGGTGGTTTTACAAAGACACAGGACCGTTATGATGGAGCCTATGCTATCCACATGAGATCTGCATGAGTGTAAGTGGGAAGCAGCTGTTCCTGGAAAGGGGGATCATGGGAAGATAACCCCAGGATCATGATACTGTGTGTGTGTGTGTGTGTGTGTGTGTGTGTACTTACGTGTGTGGGTCAGTATATCTGCATATCTCATTCTGAGAATCAAACCCAGTTCAACAATGCTCATGCAGTAAGCGGTTTGTCAGCTGAGCTAGTGTCCCAACCTAGTGCTACCGTTTTAATACAAGCTTGATTACAGACATATAGATTCACATTGCTCAAAACCACACAAGCCTTAAAAAGAAAAACTGTTCTGCCTAAGGAGAGGATTGCAAAGGATGTACAGAGAAGCTCAACTGAGCCACGAAATGTGAAAATAAAATCAGCAAGGAAAAGGTATTCCAGAAAGAGGGAACAACATGCATGGGAGTTCAGAGGTGTGAAACCCCCACAGAGGGATGAAATGACCAACCCAAGCAGTAGAACAGATCTGCATCTTTAACCTTACCCATCTATTGTCTGTAGAGAAAGGGAAGTCCATAAATAATGAGATACATTACATAGCATCCACTGTGATCATATGCTGGACATTGTTGTTGAAGGTTTGTGGGATACCCCAACAGGCCCAGTTGACAGGGCTCCTTAGACAGTGGCTGAGGAGAACAGTGTGTGAGCCTGTCAGTTAAAATGCTGGAACAACGTATGAAGAAACAGACAAGGTACCTGGCAATGAACTTTAGAATTGGTTACATCAGACTTCTCTAAGGCTGTGACATTTGGACTAAGACCCAATGAGGATGAGCACCCACAGAGAGAGGTGCTGTAGGGGGGACCCAGGACACAGAGCTGGAGGCAGGATGGAGGCCTCTGTGACCAGGGGATGGAAAGGACGTTGATGAGAGGCTAAGAAGTGGCGCTCTCTAAGTTATCCCTACTGCTAAGGGATCACAGCAATTTGAACAGTAATTTGAACAGCAGCACCCTTTCCTGATTTAAATGGAGAAATAAGCACTTGGTCAGAGAAGAGCATCCGCATCTAGTCAATTCCTTAGGTGAAAAGACTTAGATATTCTTGCTTCCTCAGTTTCCCTCTCCTCTCCAGCCAACCAGTCATGAATTCTTGTTCTCTAAAACAAACCCAAAGTGTCTTGGTTTCTCCCTACTTCGCCCTGAGCTCCACGCTCTTGTCTAGGCTGTGGGTGCTTCTAACCCTGAGCTGCCCTCAGAAGGGCATCTGAGGCAGAAACTCCGGCTGAAGGTTGTGCTAAGGTGACATGCTGACGTCACTGGCACAGCACTTGGCTTTTAAAGTGTTCTCCATACGTTTGATCAATTTTTTTTTTTTTTAATAATTCCCATCTTCCTGGAACATTTCAACATGACAAAAAGATCAAGAGATTTTGGACAGGAGACTTGAATTTGTGTCCTAGTTTAAAACACACGTGGATTTGGGCAAGCCCTCATTTCTCTCAGCTACAAATCCCTTCTCTGTGAGTGAGGATGTTTGGTCCAAGTCATTCCTATTACACAAGGCTCCAAATATGGTGATAGATATGAAAATGCTTTGTAAGCAAAAACTCACTTTTACTGAGTGATCAGCTTTATGAAGTTGTATTTAATTCTCTTTCCTGCTGTATGTGACCTCTCAGGATTCTATACTATAAAACACCAGAAAGTAAAAGATTTTTATAGTGCACTGGAGTCTTTAGCTTACATGAGCTCTCAATTCTTAAACCTCAGCCTATACGATGTGCAGCCCAATTGATCTTTCTGCTAATATGGAAATGTGTAACTATCCTATCCAAATTTGGTAGACATTAGCCATTTTATCCATTGTATGTTCGAAAAATGGGCACTGTAACTTAGAAATGATGCATATTTTGGTTTTGCTTTTAATCAGTTTAAATTTTAGAAATTCAGACCTGGCTAGTGTTTGCTGAATGGCTAGTACAAGTCCAAGCCTGCGTTTTCAAGGTCCTAATCTATAAAGGAAAAACTTGCCAAGGACCTTTCCAACTATGCTTTGAGATCCACAATTCAGAAGTAAATAAGCCAATTCAAATACAGTAAGGACTGAATCCTCAGACAGGTCTCTTGATTTTAGAGTTGAATATAATTCTAGACTCTTTTTTAGGTTCATAGTTGGTTTATGTATCAACAAGGGGAAAGACTTCAAAACAAGAGTCTCAAGCAAAACACAGCCTTGGAAGATAGGCTGCCTAAGAAACAGTCTCCTGGGAGTTATATCTGAGCATGGAGTTGTTCCAAATTTAACAGTCTCTCTTTCTCATTAGGAAAACTAGCTGCAGAAAAACCTAGAGTTGAATTTTTAAAAGGGTATGTGTGCCTAACCAGGAATTGTTTCATGATGGCCGCAGTCTTAATATCACTAGTGAAATTGGCACTCTGTGTGTGTGTGTGTGTGTGTGTGTGTGTGT
>JADRCD010226369.1:0-20900 GCA_019843815.1 Montemys delectorum
ACAGGCACATACACACACTCACAGGCTCACACACATACACACACACATACACACACTAAAAATGAGCTTTCTAGTCAAGATCCCATGGCAGGAGCAGAAGACAGCTTGTCACCCATGTGTGGTAGTGCCCAGCAGTAATCCCAACACTTAAGGAGTGGAGGCAGGAGAATGAGAAGGCCAAGATCGTCCTCAGCTCCCTATGTCTCAGGGTGTGCAAATCCTGTGCAGAGTGTAGACCACAGGTGGCCATTACATGCTGCTTATGGTGGATATCTACTGTCTACAGCATTGATACAACCTGCCAGCCAGCCTCTAGCACTCCTTCCCTCCTCACCCACAACTCCTTTCCTCTGCCAGATCCCTTTAGTGGAATGGAAAGTCTGTGGTGTGCTTTCTGCTCACCCCGTGTCTCTTTCTTCAAGTCTGCTAGGGATGTGGAGAGACAGGTCAACTAGGCAGACTGTCTTCCTCAAAAGTGATAGTGTCACGGTGGATTTCCCAATACAAGGTCCAGATTTTGGGGTCTCCTGTAGCTGAACAGGAAGACGTGACTTTCTCATGCTGAGCCTATCAACGCTTGTGTTTTCCTATTCAGTTCACATTTTTCTTTTCTTTTTTTTTTTTTTAAAAAAGATTCATTTATTTATTATATGTAAGTACACTGTTGCTGTCTTCAGACACACCAGAAGAGGGCATCGGATCTCATTATGGATGATTGTGAGCTACCATGTGGTTGCTGGGATTTGAACTCAGGACCTCCGGAAGAGCAGTCGGTGCTCTTAACCACTGAGCCATCTCTCCAGCCCTCTGAGGTGAGCTTTTCTATTATTCCAGTTTGTAGTTGAGACAGCTAAGGGACTGTGGTGGGCTGAAGAAGGACAGACCCCATAGGTTCATATATTGGAATGTTCAGTTTCCAGTTGGTGGACTGTATGTTTACGAAGGATTAGGAGGTGTGGCTTTGTTGGGGTGCTGCTTGCTTCACTTGGGTTTCCAAAGCTCACACCAGGCCCACTCATGCTCTCTCTGCCTGCTGCACGCTGCCAGGGTGTAAGCTCTTAGCTTGTACATTACATTGCCATCTCTGCCTGTCTGTCCCCATGTTCCCTGCCATGGTAGTCACGGACTAACCATCTGAAACTGAACAACTCAGTAAGCGGCACCCCTCCACGGCCTCAGATTGGTTCTTGCTTCCAGGTTCCTGCCCTAATGAAGTGATGTGGCATTGTGAGCAAAATAGACTCTTTCCTTCTCAACTGCTTTTGGTCATGGTGTCTCATCACAGCCATAAAAACCCTAACTAGGACAGGCACATGGAAGTAGAGATCTATTGTACTACTCCAACAACCAAAGTCAGTGGAGACAAGACCTAATGGAACCAGAGCAGACTGACCCTGGATCCTTCATCTACCCACTCTGCACACAGCCAGGCTGGCCCTGGATCCTCCATCTTCCCACCCTGCACACAGCCAGGCTGGCCCTGGATCCTCCATCTTCCCACCCTGCGCATGGCCAGGCTGACCCTGCATCCTCTGTCTACCCATCCTGCACATGCCAGGCTGACCCTGGATCCTCCATCTTCCCACCCTGCACATGGCCAAGCTGACCCTGGATCCTCTGTCTTCCCACCCTGCACATGCCAGGCTGACTCTGCATCCTCCATCCACCCACTCCTGTACACTACCAGATTACTTATTCTAGGAATTTCCAGCCTCTGTGCTACAACACATTAATAACCGAGCTAGGGGCCATTTTGAGCAAGGACCAACCCCTGCTCCCCACCATGAGAGGGAGGAATTCCAGAAGAGTTACTGCCACTTTGGCTGTTTTTTGTTTTTTCTTTTTTCTTGAAAGCTTCCCAGACGTGTATCAATCCTTTGGTTTGCCAGGCGCCTGTTGTTGCAATGAACACTAGAGTCAACCGTTAGCCAGAATCCTGCCTGTAGTTGGAATCTGTGACCCTGAGCTCAGAGGCCAGCTCTTGACAGAGGACACAGCTGGGGTGGAGTTCCTTGGAACTATGAAGTTCCCTGGGCCTCATCCATAAAAGCTCCAGCCCAGTCCACCCTCTTTCTGATGAAGACTAGGGAAGCAGTGTACATTGCAGGAAGGAAGAACCAAGCTAAAACAGCTCCTCCTTGCCTCTCTGGCTTTTCTTCCAAAATGCTGTCAGCATTGCCAGTTGGAACATATTCTTTTCCCTCCCTTTGTCTTTTTTCTTATTAAGAAAAAAAAAAAAAAAGCCATCTGGTGTCAGATTCCCTCCTGGCACATCATAAAGGGTAGCACTTAAAAATGTCCCTGAAAAACCAAAAGCAAAACCACAGCCTTACAGCATGAATTGAATCGCAGCATCCCATAATTCCAGAGTTGCTAGGAGCCCAGAGATCAGACAGGAAGAAACGGAAGTTGAGAGCTATTCGATCACTCAAAACGATTTAATGTGCACCTACTATGTTCAAAAAACACTCCGGGTGCTAGAAATAGATGGTTAGCTTGAAGCCACGGCGGCAACCTGCTGCCTGCTGAGTTCTCTGTGGGAGCTTCCCGCCTGGGTCCCTGAGCCTGAGGCAGGAGCCAGGTCTCTGTTCAGTGGTAGCAGCAAGCTGTGTGCACATCTTCTGCTGTTTGTGGTCTCATCCAGGAGCTGCCATTAACTGAGGTCTGCAGTCTGTTCTCCTGCAGGCCCTCCGAGGCCCAGTTGTCATCTCCCAAGCTTCCTCTGGCTTCTGCTTTAACTCTGCATTCCTCACGGTTGAGCAACGTTCCCTCCCAAGGCTGAGGCCCTCCCTGCAAGCCCTGTGCTTGGGGGCCCCTCTCAGGATACTGCTTTGGTTTTTGGTGCCTGGGTAGTAGTGTGGACCAAACAAAGCACAGCTACTAAGCCCCTCTGAGCCAAAACCTGCCTGCGTGCCATGCCGGGACTCAGAGTCTGTGTGTGTTTAGGGGATTTGGGGTTGGGGGTGGGGAAGGACTACGGCTCCTCCCTTTTCTGTGGCATTGGGTCTGACCCTGACCTTGACCCTGGAGTTGTTATAAATTGACTGTCAGACTAAAGCCTGCCCATGCGGGGGTGCTGGGTGAGCCCTGAATGTTTGTTTGCCTCAATTTTTTTACTCCAGTCCTCTTTGACAGCCAACACCAGAAGGGGGCTGCCAGCCGGTCCTTGGTTCTGAATCCAGTCATCCTTTGAGTAAGCCCTCACACTCATAAAACTTCAGTCTATCTGGAAGAGCCTTGGTTTTTAGTTGCTTCGTCTTTTTCATATATGAACCTCTCTGATGCACAAAACCCCGGGAACCCAGAAATACACTCTGTGTGAGCTCTGGAGCTGCCTCAAGTCTCCTGCCTCCTTTCCTGTTCCCTCTTTCAGTCCCAGGAGCCCAGCCATGGTGTCTGTGGAGTGGAGTGGGGTTAGAGACGTGGCTCAAGTCGACACCTATCAAGCCTAACGTCCAGGAAGGCAGGGATTGACTGGGATACTGCTGTATCTAAGGCTCTCAGAACAACGCTTGGTGTCTAGTGGGGGCTCAACAAGTAGCTGTTGAGTGGATGAATGCGTATTCGATTGTCTTCAGATTCCTAAGAATTCCATCCATAGAATGGATGGGCTGGAGAGATGGCTCTGAGGTTAAGAGTGCTTGCTGCTGGGTTTTCAGCCCCCACATGGTGATTCACAACTGTTGGTAACTCCAGTCCCTGGGATTTGACACCCTCTTCTGGTCTCCATCAGTACCAGGCATGCATGTGGTACACACATATACATGTAAGCAAACATATATAATAAAAATATATGTAACATATTTAGGCACAATAAAAATAAATATTAAAAAAGAATTAGGTCATAATCTCCTTGCTTTTTGACTTTTTTTCGAGACAAGGTTTCTCTGTATAGCCCTAGGCTGTCCTGGAACTCACTCTGTAGACCAGGCTGGCCTCGAACTCAGAAATCTGCCTGCCTCTGCCTCTCAAGTGCTGGGATTAAAGGCATGCACCATCACTGCCCGACTGGCTTTGGTTTTTCAAGACAGGGTTTCTCTGTGTATCATTGGAAGTCCAGTCTGGGCTGAACTCAAACTTAGAGATGGGCCTGCTACAGCCTTCTAAGCGCAGGGGATTAAAGGCACGGGACACCACTGCCTGGCTGACCTTAACTTTCCAATCCTTACCACTACCTGTCTGTACTGGGATTCGAAGCCTGCATGAGCACACTAGCTTTTATGTGGTGCTGAGAATCAAGCACTCTATCTGAACTTTCTCCAAACCTCTCATTTTAATGAACAAAGTTTAGATTTTGTAGCGAAGGTAGTACACAGATTTCACCCAAGCATTTCAGCCAGTTTCCCCAAAGCTAACATCTCACCCAGCCATGACCTTTCGTCAAAATGGAGAAACTAATGTTGCTACAACACTCCTAGCCAAAATGCAGACTTCATTTGGATTTCAGATTTGCCTTGTCTGTGTGTTTCAGGATCCACTCAAGGAACCGACTTCCTTTAGGGCTTTAAGCCTTTCCTGTGAAATGTACTCCTTTGGGGGCCTTGTCCCTGGGGGTGAGGCAGGAAGCAGAAGCCTTGGCATTGGCTGAGCCCCCTGTCCTGAGGATGGGGAAGCAAGCTAAGCTCAGGATTTCCTACTGCTGCTATAAAGGGGTGCTAGCTCTGAGAGCTTCTGGTACAGATCCAGATTCCCAAGGCCTACACTGAGTCCTGCCTCCCTGTCCCCACCCTCACCCCCCAAATATACACACACCTAAAAGAGAATGGAGACCTTGTTCTAGCTGATCTGCGTTTGGAGGAACCTGATCCATCTGTGCCCCTTCTTTGACCCTCATTCCTTAATCTCCATGAAAGAAGAACCCCACGCACACACTCTTTCCCACTTTCCCTCCTCCTCCTCTTGATCCTAGAATCATCTCTGACCCCACATCCCCAGGGGGAGAGTTTCCTTGTGGTCACAGCTCCCCAGGGAGTTAGCCTTGGAACTGGAAGTGAGAGGGAGACAATTTGGTTAGTAGCCAAGATGCACAATTAGGATCCTTCTCTCCAGGAGCTTATGTTCTAGAGGGAGTGACGAGTAATGAGAATGGGTAAGTGTGTGCCTCATGGCATTGTGGGATGGGCCCTATTGGAGTGGATGGGGGCAGATGGGATGGGGGCCCTATTGTGTGCCAGGCAGTCCAGAGATGGAGCCTGCTGCCGGGACAGTGCGGGACCACGAAGACAGCTTCTCAGACGAAGTGGTGCCAGAGACAGGACTTGAAGGATGGATATTGGAGAGACAGGAGAGAAGGACACTCCTGGTAAAGTCAGTAGCAGGTGCAAGGTACAGGGCCATGTGGGTAGCAGGGTTTGGGGACAAGAGCTGTCCCCTATGTCTTCCTATGGCTTCAGTGCCATAGGAAGGAAGAGGACAATGGTCAGCAGCAGCCAGAAGCCACTGAGGGTCATGGACCAATTTAATTCGTAGCTTGGCCCTTTGGGCAGCCCTGTGGGGTGAGGCCTGGAGACTGAAGACAGCTTGAGTTCTGCACAGGAATCCAGATGAGGAACGGGGTGGGAGGGGCCTGGACCAGAGCAGTAGGGCTGGGAATGGGGTCAGATTTCAGGGAATGCAGGCGGTAGGGCTTAGAGAATGGATTGGAAAAGGGAGGAGAAAAGAGACCAAAGAGATGTGGGGTGTGGGGTGTTGTCTTCCTCCACCACCAGAAGAGCATTGAGTAGGTATGGAATGGAGCTCTGGAGCAATGGGCTGGGTCCTGCTTAAAGGGGGCTGGTCCAAGGGTAGTGAGGGAGAAGCAGAGCTGCGGGCTTGTGGTTCCTGAGGTCCTGGTGGGGGTGGAGTGCAGCGCTGAGGGAAGAGTTATCTAGGGTTGAAGATGGAGAAGGAGGCAGAGTTTGGTCCTAGGGAATCGAGAGAAGGCAGTGTATCGATTCAGGTGCAGACGCCAGAGCAGCATTCAGTATCCTTCACTAACCTGGATGTAGACAGGGAAAACTATGGGATTCTGGGAACTCTGACGGTTGAGGACGCAAACAGGCTCTTGATGCCAAATTTAGGTATTTCAAAGCCTGCTAGAACTGGAAGTGGTTGGTTTGTTCTGGAGGCGCTTGTCTTGTGTCTGATATGGGAAGAGTCCAAGTGCCTGCAAACACCTGTCCAGGGAGAGACATAGAACAGAAGTCTACCTCTACCCCATGCAGAAAGTCAGACTCTGCTGAGGAGTGTGGGTACGGTGAAGGGCCTGAGATTGCATCCTACATTCAGGGTAACAAATTAGTCCACCCGTATCATGACTGCTGGTGGACTTGAGGGATGAAGGACTGTGTGTGTTCACAGCAGTAGCTGAGGCCGGAGCAAGGGTCAGCTTCAGGTCCTCACAGGGCTTTGCCAAAGGACCAAGTGTTCCGTGGGCACAGGAAAGATTGGCTTTCAAGAAGGACCCCAAAACTTTGATGTTAAACAGGTGCTTATTTCCCAGTAGGGCGTCATGGCCTGCTGCTGCATTCTCCTTAGCTTCCATGTTTACTATGTCCCGGAAATGATCATCTGGAAGAAAGGGGTGTAGGAGAATGAATGGGAACTCCAGAAAATATTCTCACCCCACCTTCAAAACTGTATGGTCATAGAAAACCAACATTACATTTCCCTACCCTCTTGCAGCTAGGTGTAGCCATGTAATATCTCTCTCTGTCTCTCTCTGTCTCTGTGTCTCTGTCTCTGTCTCTGTCTCTGTCTCTGTCTCTCTCTCTCTCTCTCTCTCTCTCTCTCTCTCTCTCTTTTTCCAGGGTTTCTCTGTGTAGCCCCAGCTCTCCTGGAACTCACTATGTAGATCAGTCTAGAACTCCAAGATGCTCCTGCTTCTGGCTCCCGAGTGCAGAGCTTGAAGGTGTGTGCTGCCATAGGCCTGCTGAAGCTGCCATCTCCTAAGCTTCGGGGCAATCTCACTGGCTGTTGTGCATCACATGCAAGATGTGATGTTGGAGCTTGAGCAGCCATGTTGGGTCAAGGGTGATATGCCAAGGACTAAGAACGGCAGAGGAGCAAATGGCCTAGGCTTCTGACAGTGTTGGCAGTGACAAACTAGTGTACTAGCTGTGTCCCATAACCTTTGCACTTCTTTTCATGATAGAGAAAGAAATTTCCATCTTGTCTTAACTTGTAAAATTTGTTTGCCAGAACTTTGTCCTAGCTGATGTTGAGCTTGATCAGAGCAGGGGAGACTGGTGAAGGATTAAAGTCACCGGCAGAGAGAGTCAGGAGGACCTCTCCCCTTCCCTCCCCCTCCCTTACCTTGGTTTCAGCTTGGGGAGGGGGACAAGACTGGGAGAGTCATCTCTGGCTTGCTCACCACCCACAAGTGATACCCATTCACTAGGGACCCTGGCTGGCCACACGAACAGCAAGATCCATTGGAAGGCGGCAAGCAACAAGCTGGCCCCATTCACAAACCCTGTCCTCCTTTGAAAACCAATCAGCATGTGAAGCGTGACTGGGTGGTGGCCAGCGTCTGCCCATCTGTCACGCCCTTTCACAGAGCCCGGCAACAACATCGGGCCTGGGATGAGCCTGCCCCTTTCCCTTTGAACCTCGGGGACACGCGGTGTAAGGAGATCACAGCGCCTGCTGAATTATTCACAACTGCCCAGTGCCTGTTTTATTATAAACATGCAGATTGCTTCAGGTTCCAAGCTTCCAAACCTGGGTCAGGCTTCTCCCCCCCAGGAGTCGGCTTTGTGCCTGGGATTTCCTGGGGCTCTGTGGCCTGATTTCCCTTTGGTTGAATCCTCCTTTCTGCTAGGCACTAGGCCCTGGTACCCTTTCCCCAGCGAGTCTTTGGGCCTCGTTCTTCACATAGCAACCGTTCTGGTGGCCCATCCCAAGCAGAGCTGTTCCTCCTTCCCACTGCCTCATGCCTTCCACACTCCAGCCAGTGACACTACCCTTTTCTGTGGCCTCAGCCTAAGCCGGCTACCCGCGAGGTCTCCTCTGCAAGCCCCTACTCAGCCCTCTGCGCCTCCCCAAGCCGCAGCTCTTGACTGCTCCCTGGGGGGTGGAGGGGCGGGGTAGAGCATCCCCCCACCCCCAGCTGGTAATGAAGGCATGATGGTAATGCTCAGTTAAGAGTAATGGAATGCGGTGATATTTCGGGCCTGACAGACCTATTTCTGGCAGCCTTAGAATTAAAGTGCGAAGCTTTGTGTAGCAGCTGCTACTAGGAACCTTCAGAGTTCTTCTAAAGCTATGAATAAAGCTCGCAGGGCTTCAGCTCGGATCGCTGTGGCTATTTATCCTGCTGCCGCTGCTCTCGCCGCCGCGCCGTGTCTTTTTGAAAATTTAGAGCCGTTAGATGAAGGGAACGCAGCAGCCAGCGCAGAGCACACAAGATGGCCCAGTGGGGGAGAATGTCCCCGTTTCTCTCTCCAATTGTCCCGGTGGCTCCAGGGAGGAACTGGTGCTCACGGGGAGCGTTGTCTCTCTCTCCCCTTTGAGTGGGTTTCTGAATTCTTGTTCCAATGCTACAGGATAAGGGGGCCATGAGAGAATAAGCCACCCCTCCCAGCCTCTCTTTGTGTGCACTTGTGTGTGTGCGCACATGTGCCTGCCTGCGTGCGTGCGTGCGCATGATGCTAGTTGAGCTTGGTTGGGCTGTAGGACAGGAAGGGGTAGGTCACCCTGGGCCTGTTGAGAGCTCTCTCATGTACTGCAGCAAGGAGAGCGGGCTTGCTGGTTTCTATCTCTTTATACAGCTCCATCTCTAGGAAAGGCTGTGCAGGACAGTGAGGAAGCCGTGGGTTGGGGTGGGTGGGTGGAGTGGGGGCATTGTCAGTCACCTGGGTGTGAGCACTGGAGCACTCACCAGCTGCAGGGCCCAGGACAAGCTCTGTTCCCTTTCTGGACCTTGGTGTTCTCTCCTTAAAGTGGTAGCTTGGCACAGCCATGGTTTGGCCCACTGTGACATTCGAGGCACCTATAAAACCACAATGTCTATTATTATACTCTTTTTTTTCCCTCTTTCCCTTCTCCCTCTTGCTCTGGCCCTGCTCGCTTCAGTCCCCGATCGCTCCGGACCCCACCCGCTCTGGGCCCAAAGGTTCTTTCTTTATTTCTCATTATGGATGGTTGTGAGCCACCCACCATGTGGTTGCTAGGATTTGAACTCAGGACATCCGGAAGAGCAGTCAGTACTCTTAACTACTGAGCCATCTCACCAGCCCCACGATGTCTATTATTAAAATTGAAGTTATTCGGGGGACTCAGGAGAGCTAGGCTCCATTCTGGTGGCCAGGGGAAGGCCTCAGAAAGACTAAGTCCCGACTCCAGCTCCTGGTTTTGTGAGGTTGGCAGATTGTGCCACACCATCAGCTCTCAGGTCCTTCATTTGTAACAAATTCTCCTCTGGAAGGGTCATGGGGAGGACCTAATTCGTGTTTATAAACAATCCACGTACAGGGCTGCGTGAGAGGACTCACTGCGTGAGAAAGTGTTTGCTGCCCAAGCCTGAAGATTTACAATCAGCTCCCCAGCACCTGCGTAAAAAGCTGGGTACCTGGTATGTGCCTGTAATCCCACTGCTGGGAGGTCCGAGATAGGGGACCCTGAAACTCTGACCAGCCAATGTAGCCAAATAAGTGCGTTCTAGATTCAGTGAGGAGACACTGTCTTAAATCATAAAGTTGAGGGCTGGAGAGATGGTTCAGCAGTTAAGAGAGCTGGTTGCTCTTCCAGAGGACCTGGGTTTAATTCCTAGCATCCACATGGTGGCTTACGGCCATCAGTAACTACAGTTCCAAGGGATCCTATGCCCTTTTCTGGCCTCTGGGGGCACCAGGCATGCATAGGATATGTGGTGCACAGGATTCATGATGTGCAGATATACATGCAGGCAAAACAACCTTACATATAACATTTTTAAAAAAGGCAGAAAGATGGAACCACAACCATACTCTGGCCTCTTTACACTTGATGAGGACGCTTGCGTCTCCCTTCTCATGCATGCATATACACAGGAATAATAAATGAAATTTTAAAAAAATTAAGATTTATGAATAATTGTTACTGGGGGGCTAGAGAGATAGTTCAGTTGGTAAAGTGCTTGCTGGAAAACCTGAGAACTTGAGTTTAGTTTCCACTGTGTGTGTGTGTGTGTGTGTGTGTGTGTGTGGAGTGGTGTGTGTATATGTTGTGTATGGTGTGTGTATGTGTGTGTGGTGTGTGTATGGTGTGTGTATGGTGTATGTATGTGTGTGTATGTGTGTGTGGTATGTGTGTATGTATGTATGTCTGTGTGTGGTGTGTGTGGTGTGGTGCATGTGTGTGTGTATGTCTGTGTGTGGTGTGGTGAGGTGTGTGTATGTGTATGTGGTGTGTGTATTTGTATATAGTGGTGTGTGTGTATGTGTGTTTGTGGTGTGTGTGTGGTGTATGTATGTGTGTGTGTGTGTGTGTGTGTGTGTGCATGCGTTCTGTTAGTGATGATCCCAGAGCTGAGAAAGCAGAGACAAGTAGGTCGCTGGACTCACTGGTCAGCCAGCCCACCCTGCTTGCTACGTTCTAGGCTGCTGAGAAATCCTGTTTCAAAAACTAATGTGGATGCCACTTGAGGAACAACAGCTGAGGCTTCCATGCACACACACACACACACACACACACACACACACAAATGCATATGCACATGCACGCATGCACACACACAAATAAAATAAGTGTAGAAAAAAATTTAAAGAGGGAAGTTTTAGGTTCAGTTACTGGTTTACAGGGAATACGGGGGAAAAAGGTAAAAACATGCTAACTGATGCTGGGTGAGGGATCTGTCAGAGTAGGATTTTGAGTTTGGGGATTCTATAGGGAAATGACCTCAAGTCCTGATAGCTGGTGTGCAATGTAAAGACTTTATTTGCACAAACCAAGTGTGACCATCGAAAATGCCAGAGGGAATTTTATTTTAACTGAATGTTTTTTGATAACCCTGGCTAGCCATGAACTCCCAGAGATTTGTCTGCCTGTCTCCCAATGGCTACGATCAAAGTGTATGCCTGGCTTATTGTTAGTTTTTATGTGAGATAACAGTAGAGATTTTAATCTTTGGGGACACATACACACTAAGGAAACTGCAGTCTGTGGTAACAGATTTGCTTTGAGGATTGGATTTTAGTGGTTCGTGGACACTTTAGCCATGTATGGCTAAAGGTTGTGTGACCTGACGTTAGTGTTTGCTAAGCAATCTCTCTACTCTTGTTCATGTTTGAATACTTCCACAAAAGTAAGAAGGTGTGTGGAAGAGAGGTCCTTTTCTTTCTTTTTTTAAAAAGTTTATTTATGTATATAAGTACACTGTAGCTGTCTTCAGACACAGCAGAGGAGGGCATCAGATCCCATTGCAGATGATTTTGAGCCACTGTGTGGTTGCTGGGAATTGAACCCAGGTCCTCTGGAAGAGCAGCCAGTGCTCTTAAATGCTGAGCCATCTCTCCAGCCCCAAGAGCAGTCCTTTTCAGGTGGAGGCCCTTCCTTCTGTCTCCCTTGAAGTATTTTCTCAGCCTCCTCTTCCTCACCGCTTGCCTGGACTCCTGCAGCAGCAGTGGTCTCCCTGCCCTTCCAACCTTCCCGTTGTGCTGCCAAAATTATTCTAAAATACAAACAGGTTTTATTATTTTCCTGCTTAAAGCTCTTCCAGTGAGTTCCTGTTGCCAAGAATCTATTAGACTATAAAATGTTTCCTATGTAATTCAAAGGCCTTCCCAGTGTAAGCTCAGCTTTCCCACTGAATTCTGAACTCCAAAACAGACCCCACCTCCTGGTAAAGAAACTTTGGTCAGCTTTGCCAGGTCCTGTGGTGGACTGGTGACTTCTCTCACACGATCCTGTCTGGTAGGGAACATTTGTCAAAGGTCAGTCCTCCTTGGTGGTCTCAGAAGGGTTTGAGCTGTTAACCAAATATCTCTGCTTCCTTGCTTTCTGACATATGGTCTGATCTGTCTTTCTGGCCCTCTGTAGTTGGGTAGAGCCATCTGGCTGGTTTTAACCAGTGGGTTGTGAGTAGAGCCATACATTTCACTTCAAGGCCAAGAATCCAATTGCTAATTCAAAAATGCTTCTGAGTTCTCTTTCCCTCTGACTCAGTGATGGGCAATGTGCAGATGAAGGCTGCTCCACCGGGCTGAGTTCTAGAGTGAACGCGATGCTGGGAGGTCCTCCTGGACATCTGTGCAGGCTGGGCTGCGTGGGGCAAACCAATCTAGGTTTTGTTTCTCCAGCATTATCTAGTCTATGCTAACTAAGTCTAAGTCTTCCTTGAAGTTGGAATAGGGCAGACTAGCTTCAGCTCTTTCATACGGTTATAAACTGTATCTAGATAACACATCCTTCAGGTGACAGTGGCTACACTGTGTTCTTTCATTCTGAGCCCAGACTCCAGCTCCCATCCTCATGCCTGGTGGAGTGGAAGTACAAACTGTATACACCCACTTCTTTTCTATAGATGTGTTTGTTTGCAAGTGGATATGCACCTGTGTGTGCAGTGCCTGAAGAAGCCAGGAGGGGGAGCTCCTAGTGACGGGAACCTAGCAGGTGTTTCTCTGTCCAGTTTGGTCCTTGCTGTACCTGTCCATGGAACTGTTTTTACGATCCAATCTCTCCTGGTCCCTCAGCCACTTCTTTCTCCCTGCCTGTTCTGCTGTCTGGTCACTCCTTCCTGGTTTCTTCCCCAGCCTCCTCTTCCTTCCCCTTGATGATGATCTCCTGGATTCTATTCTAGTCTTCCCCGCCCTGAGCAGACCATTCCATGAAATTGTTCCTACACCCCAATCTGCAATCCCAGCTCTCTCCTGAGCCCTGAATGCTGTCTTAGTATCACCTACCTACCTGCATACGTATGTATCTATGTATTATCCACGTATGTATGTATGTATGTATGTATGTATCTATCTATCTATCTATCTATCTATCTATCTTCTATCCATCTACCTGTCATCAACCTACCTATCTATCTGCATACCTACCTGAAATGGAAACTTAAGGGTTTTCTTTTGAAAGTCATTTGTGTTGGAAGGTGTCTTGCTGGGGCAAACATGTGAAGGAATGTTTTTCTGAAGTGAACACAGGTGAAAGACTAAGACAGACTTGTGAAGGAACATTTAGCTGAAGGGACAGGAGAAAAGATGTTCTATTAAAACAAGCATGTGAAAGGACACTCAATGAAGGATTTTTCGCTAACGACACACATGTATTCCCTTATGTTGTATAGTTGAGCTGCACACCAAAAAACTTGTAGTGGTGTCTCAGAGTTTCCTGCCACTTCTGTGGACTTGGGCTGATTGGCAGAGTGAAGTCATCTGAGACAGACACGCATGCTGGGGCAAGGCCCATGGAGGACACAGGATGTTTGGAGGGTATTAATAGGACTGAGCTTGGCTAGCTTTTAGGGCTAGCCGAGCAACACTTGTTGGTCTTGAGTCTTTGCTGATCTTCGCTTCTCTGAGAGAGACACAGTCAAGAACTTTTCCAGGCACCCTTCCAGGTCCCTCCTGCTGACTCAAGCCGAGGCTGAGGCCTGGTTGGCTCTGCAAGGTTGTGTCACTGCTGTTGCTAACCCGACTCTGCTGAACTGGACTGCTGGTGTATCCATGAGGTGTTTGCTAGTGGACCGAGCTGCCGCTGCTGACTTGTGAACTGAACTGCTGATTTCCAGACAAGACAGATGGGAGTTGCTTCAGGGATCCTTTCTAAACAGGTCCACTCCCCACCCATCCCCCCACCCCTGTATCCTTTCTTTTCCACTACCTCTGGTGGGTGGTGGGTTACAATCGAGGTTAAAGTGTTTAAGAACCATCATTAAAAATAAGGTTTAAATGGATTTCTGAGTTTGAGGCCACCCTGATCTACAGAGTGAGGTCCAGAACAGCCAGGGCTACACAGAAAACAAAACAAAACAAAACAAAAAAAAAAAGTTTAAAAAAATTAAAGTTACACCTACCTATTGACTTATCTCTCCATCCAACATATCTGGATTAAAAAAAGCCAGGATCGGGATAGAGAAAATGAGTTCACCTTCTGTGAGTGCTAGCCAACTTGGAGCTAGTGGGCAAGAGCCAAGAGACAGATCAGATATTTTTAGAGAGTGATAAGAGTATGAAGCCAGAAGTCAGGTCAGTGTGATAGGGTGCGTGCGCGCCTATGTACGGGTTATTGGTACGACTGCTGGAGCAGGTGACATTGAGTAGAGATCATGTAGTGGCATGTGCCAGTCATTACTGTGCAAGGGCACAAGCCACAGAGAGCACCTTTGTTTTTGTGAGGCAGAATTTCTCTGTTTAACGGCCCGGGCTGTCCTGGCACTTGCTCTGCAGTGGGATCCAGTGGGATGCGCTGCCACCGCACAGCTGCGTGAGCACTTGCAGTGGGATCCAGTGGAATGTGCTGCCACCGCTCAGCTGCGTGAGAACTTTCCGACAAGTTTGTTTAAAGAAGAAGGCCGGTGTGGCTGGGTCAGTGCGAGAACAGAGGAGTGAGGTTGGAAATAAAGTCAGAAAAATAGTAGGGATGGAGAACTAGAGAGATGACTCAGTGGTTAAGATCACTGACACCACTTAAGAGGACCCGGGGTTCAAATCCCAGCACTCACATGGCTTCTCACAACTATCTGTAACTCCAAGATCTAACACTCTTATATTCATGTAGGCAAAACAGCAATGCACACAAAATAAAAGTAAATAAATTTTAAAAAATAGCAGGGAGTGGTCAAACAGGGCAAGGAAGTGTCTGTCCACTTAATACAAGCCAGGGGCGATGCTTATGTAAGCCTCCGTGCATTTGAGAGCCGCTAGGTAGATGGGGAAGAGAAGACCAACCCTGTGCAAGAGCTATTCTTAAAAACTATTTTGGAAAGTCTAAAACACACTGAAGGGCAGAGCAGAGCTCCATCCTCCTATGCACCCATCTCCGGTGTCAACACCACCCACTGTATTTTACAAAGGAAACTGAAAATAGTAGCCAGGCTGTGGGAGGAAACCCGGGGAAGCATTGTGTCAATAAAGGATGCCTAGGGGAGAGGGGTCAATGGGGGCAAATAAAGGCTAGAGGTTCTGCAGTCAGAGCAAAGGCTGTACCTCTGCAAATGTCAGATCACTGCAGTGACTCGTTATAGGGAAGGGGGCTGTGGGAGCTCCCCTTCAGTCTGCTTCTCTGTTTTCCTATCTTGTGGAGGATGAAAACAGAGCCTGAGACTGGAGTTCAGAGAGTCCATTTGGGAGGAGGTCTCGGGAAGCTGGGATGAGGGCCTAAGGAAGCAGGCAAGCGGGACACACGTGAGGGATGTGGTGCTGAGTACGCTCTGGGCAGCTGGATGGGCGCTGAGGAGCTGGGTGGAAGCATTCTGAATAGCAGGCGCCTAGATCAGGCTTCCTCATGCTATTTCTCAGGATGGCTTGGCTGCCCTGCATGGAGGCTGAGTGAGTGTGTGATCCAGCCATGTGGTGTCCACTAAAGGGCTGCTGACAGCGTGGTGGTGGTAGTGGTGGTGTGGGAGCTGTCTCACTGCTACATGTGACTCTGGTGGGCAAAGACATGGAGTGCAGGATTCTTAGAGTGTTCTGTTTGTGACAGGGATTCCCTTTCAGGTGGCTGGACTGGAATTCACTAGGTCAACTAGGTTAGTTTCAAACTTGCAATAATCCTCCTGCCTCTGTCTTTCAAGGGCTGGACTGATGGATATGCTCAACTATGGCCAACAAGGCTTACGATGTGCACACTAGAATCTAAACTGCTTACTGTGTGACACTGAGTGACCCTCCATTGACCAAGCCAGGAACACTGAAGTCATTCTTCATCTCTCTTTGCACGGGCAATCACACCTGGAAGACAGCTAAGACAATAGTAAGCACAAAAGCTTTGACCCAAGATCTGTTACCAAGCCATGTGTAGTTCAAGGGGCCAAAGAGACTGAATGGGTCATATTGAGGGTCAGGGAAAGGGTCCAGGAAAAGTGACGTGCTCACAAATCTGTCCTCATCCTAGTTGCTTGATTACCTTCCTCTTGCTTAACACCCTAAATCTACCCTCAGCTTAGTTGCATTTCTAATCTCCTGCCTGCTACCCCAGGCCCAATTGAGGAAGTAGCCAATGGCTACTTCATCCAAGATCTCACATGACTGGTGGCTCTCTCCCCCTCCGAAGCACGGCGAATCTCCTCTTTCTCCTTCTCCTCTCCTAGCCTGGGGAATCTGGATGTCCCTCCTCTTTTGCTAGTCATTGGCCAGTGGCATCTTTATGATCGAACAAAAACCAATTAGGGAATAGGACTTTCAGCCTTTACATGCAGATTTCAGATTAGATCAGAGTATTAAGACCACTCCCGAGGCGGTGGTAGCACACGCCTTTAATCCCAGCACTTGAGAGGCAGAGGCAGGCAGATTTCTGAGTTTGAGGCCAGTCTGGTCTACAGAGTGAGTTCCAGGACAGCCAGGGCTATACAGAGAAACCCTATCTTGAAAAACAAAACAAAAACAAAACAAAACAAAACAAAGAAACAAAAAGGGCTGGTGAGATGGCTCAGTGGGTAAGAGCACTGACTGCTCTTCCGAAGGCCCTGAGTTTGGATTCCCAGCAACCACATGGTGGCTCACAATCACCCATAATGTGATCTGACACCTTCTTCTGGTGCGTCTGAAGACAGCTACAGTGAATTATGCTGAAGCGAGTGGGGCCGGCAGAGGTCCTGAGTTCAATTCCCAGCAGCCACACGCATGATGGCTCACAGCCATACACATAAAATAAATAAAATAAATCTTAAAAAAGAAAGACCACTCCCTACACTACATGAGCAGATACTCGAAGTCTGCGATACATCCTCAGGCATTCAAGGTATGTGGCACATCCTCTGGCATGTGGAAGCAGAGAGGAGAACGTACCACATGAGACAGACTTGGGTGTCCATGAAGCCGCTCCCCATCTCCTTCCTGACACTGTTTGGGAGTCACCTCTAACCAAGAAGACCATATTCCTGTGACAGATGTGAGTGGTATGGCAAGAACAAGATGGAAGGCTCTCCATATTCCCACACTTTGCTCGGAGGTATAACTCAGGACTCTGCTTTCAGCTGGGGGTTTAGGAAGACTTGTAAGCCTCATTGCCTAGAGTAGTGCTTCTCACCTTCCTAACACTGCCACCACTTAATACAGTTCCTTATGTGGTGGTGGCTCCAAACCATAACATTATTTCATTGCTACTTCATAACTATAGTTTTGCTATTGTTATGAATCATAATGTAAAGGACTATGAAAGGGTCATTGACGCCGCCCCCAAGGGGGTCGAGACCCCAGGTTAAGGATCACTGGCTTAGAGGACCAAATAGCACTTTGCTGGTCCTGAGCACGGCACACAGAGGATGGCTGTCAGTCTCAGGACCAGTCCAGGGGCAGAGACGACTTTCACCTGGATTTATAAGCTATCATGCAGGCTGCAAGAATGTGCCTCAGCGATGTTTGGTTTTATATACGAGCTCTTGGAATCATCCAGAAGCAGGCAAACCTGAAATCAGGGCAGGGAGTTGCACTGCCTGAGAGATGCCACGCTGAGATAGTTCTCCTTCTCCATTTCCCAAACAGGACGAGTCAGTCTTCGCAGGGCTGACCTACTAAAGTTCTTGTCCTCATACTTTCAGATCACAACAAGTTCTTTAAAATGCAGCTTCTTGCAGTGGGGGAGATAGCCCAATCAACAAAGTGCTTGAGGAACCATGCTGGGCTGAGCTCAATCACCACCTCATGGAGAAAAGGACACGTGCCAGCCAGTCAGTCCAGCGGTGAGGAGGCCGACGGTGAATCCATGAAGCTTGCCTGAGAGACCCGGCTTCTTGAGAAACAACCTCCTGACCTCAGGCTTCACACACGTGTGCACCCACACATAAAACGCACCCTTCTATATATGCACAGGGATCTGTGTTTCTGATTCACATTAAGGAGGCTAGGAAGCCCCATCTTGAGAAAGTTCCGTTTAGGGCCGTTACACACTCCTTAGTCATAGGTAACAGGGGTAGGACTCTGCCCTTGCAGGATTTTTGCTATGTGTAGGGCATAGACTAGGAGTTCGAAAGAACCTTATTTATTAGCCCCAAAAAAGCAGGGGTCGCCCCTTGTCAAGGAAATTGCTCTTTGCAGCAGAGACCATCACAGAAAACTGCAACCAATAGAAATGCAGAGTTAGGAAGCCGTGATCAACCAATCAAAATGCAGAACTGGGAAGCCCAGTCCTGATCAAGCAATCAAAACCCAGTTCTGATGGAGACACCTACAAAGCAATTCCGGCACCTAGAGCTCAGGGAACATTTCAGAAGACAGGTTGGAAAGATTGTGTGAACCAGAGGATCAGGGTGTTTGCTGTGAGTTGTGTCTCCTAATGTCAGAAGCCATACCTCTCCCCAACATGGCTGCCCAGACATGAGCTGAACAAAGGTAACGGCAGGCCGAAGTGGATAGGGGAAGAAGACTAGGCTTCAACCCTACACAAAGAAGTAAGGCGACCAGGGAAAGCTGAGAGAGGGAGAAACAGCCATCCCCAGGGAAGAGCACACGACCTGGTTATCCAATAGCAAAAGGTCGGCCCTGAAAACACACTCACAAGTAGCAGTATACAGACAGAGTGCATTACATTTAGGAATACTTATGTGGATACATCTACATCTATGTATGTAACGACAATTAATGAAAAAAGAGGTGTGGGACTTGAAAGAGAGCTAAGACAGATATAGTGGAGCACTTGAAGGGAGAAGCGACATGACTCTAATAATCTCAACAAAACCAAACCACACAAAAACATAGATTCCTGAGCCCAGGGAGTTGGAGAGACGTGCAAGCTGCAACATCAGGGGCTCACCTGCTCTGGGTCTCAGGTCTTCAAGCAGCCTCTTGTTCTACTTGAATGGGACTGCTGGTCCAGCTACAGAGTGGCAACAAGCATGTCTGGAGTCTTCACTTGGCGTCACTGCACAAGCAGGGAGTTCTATGTGTGTGTTTGTGCACACACGTATATGCGTGTGTGAGTGTATGTGTGTATGTGAGCGCAAGTGTGCCTTTGGGAGTGTGTGTGTATGTATGTGCTTTCGTGTGTGCGTGTATGTATGTGTCTATGAGTGTGAGTGTACGAGTGCTTGTGCATGTATGTGCTTCTGTGTGCCTTAATGTGTCCATGTGTGTGAATGCATGTGTGCGTGTGTGTGTATGGGGGAATGTGTGTGTATATATGTGCTTCTGTGTGTGAGTTTATGTGTGCATGTGCATGCATGTGGGTATGTGTGCACGAGTATGTGTGTAGGAGTGCTTGTGTGTGTGTATGTTTGTCCATGTGTGTGAATGTAGGTGTGCATGTGTGAGTGTATGCATGGGGGAGTATGTGTAAATGTATGTGCTTCTGTGTGAGTGTGTATGTGTGCATGAGCATGCGTGTGTGTAGGTGTGCAAGTGTGTGTGTGAGGGAGTACTTGTGTATATATGTGCTTGTGTGTGAGTATATGTAGGTGTGTAAATGCGAGTGTGCATGTGGAAGTGCATGTGTATATATGTGCTTGTGCATGTGTATATGTATGTGTGCATTAGTGTGTGATTAGGAGTACTTGTATATGTATGTGCTTGTGTGTATGTGAATGTGTGTGCACGCGCACGTTCACACACATGTGTGAGGCATGCATTCATGATTTCTAGACTTTTCCACATAGATTTTCTTCTCTCCATTACATTCTCTAACATTGCTTTGAGAGCCTCAGGCAAGCAGTTTTACTATCTTGGCACCTTGGGTGTTTCCTGTGTCAGCTTCACATGCTGTGGATCAAAAGCTACGGGACTGTCAAGGTCAGGATATTTAAAGTCACATTCTTGGGAGTTCTCTGCATACTGCCAGCTTCACTGGGGTGAGAAGTGCAGAGGACAGCTGTCACTGTCAGTGCTTCTGTGAGTGCTAAAGTCCCAAAGCACATGCCCAGCACGGGTAGAGCCTCATTGGTTTTTTGAGACAGGTTCTCCTGTGTAGCTCCGGCTGTCCTGGAACTCACGCTGTAGACGCCTCCTGCCTCTGCCACACCTGGCTTACTCTGTTTGTTCCTAGCTGGTGATGTCTGAGTGACCACTTATTTCTCTTTATCCATTCTCCTAAATAGTTAGTTCATCAGTATTTCAGTTATTTATTAACTTACTTATTTTTTTTCCCATAGGGCATCCCATGGTTCAGGCTGGCCTCAAACCGTGTAACTGAGGATAATCTTGAGCTCTGCCTCTCCTGCCTCTGCCTCCTGAGTTCTGGAGGACAGGTGTGCACACACCGTGTCTGGACCAGCACCTATTTTATGCCAGATACCAGGATACAAAGGAATACAGATGTGACCCTTCCACCCATGGATTTGGACAGGGAGGTGGTTGGTGGAGTTGGTGGTGGTTACAGGGAAATCTTGTAAAAACAGGACCCTAAGCTGAATAGACAGACATGCGTAGATGTTACCCAGCAGCCTCTGTTTCTGCCTAAGACAGAATAGCAGAAGTGGAATTTACCCTCTATCCCTAAGCAATTAAAAACTTGTGCAAGATGAGCAGGGCACGGCTGTTCACACTCGCAATCTCAGCACTTGAAAGGCCCAGAAAGGAGGGATCCCAGGAGTTCTGGCCAATCTTAGACCAGAGGATGAGACGAGGTCGCAATAGCAGAGCACCAACAACCAGACAGAAGGTGTTACGTGAGATGAATGGAAGTGTGTCTCTGGGCACTTCCATGTCAGGGGTAATCCAGAGCAAAATGAGGCTGTAACTTAATGGAGACAATCCCGAGGACTTTGATGGAGGGGGTGTGGGTGGAGGGGATGTGGGTGGAGGGGGTATGGATGGAGGGGATGTGGGTGGAGGGGTGTGGGTGGAGGGGGG
>JADRCD010226372.1:15639-52777 GCA_019843815.1 Montemys delectorum
TCTTTCTTTCTTTCTTTCTTTCTTTCTTTCTTTCTTTCTTTCTTTCTTTCTTTCTTTCAATAACCAGAGTGTTTAAAGAAAAGTAAGTAAAAAGTCAGATTAATCTTCTCAGCATGATTGGTTGAATACAGAGGTTTGAATCAAAATAGCCCCCATAGGTCCACAGGGAGTGGCACTATTAGGAGATGTGGCCTTGGAGTAGGTGTAGCCTTGTTGGAGGAAGTGTGTCACTAGGGGTGGGCTCTGAGCTCTCAGAGGTTCAAGCAAGGCCTGGTGGCTCATTGTCTCTTCCTGCTGCCTGCTGATCTAGATGTAGAACTCTCAGGTCCTTCTCCAGCACCATGTCATGCCCTCTAAAACGGTAAGCCAGCCCCAATGAATTCTTTACTTTATAAAAGTTGCTGTGCAGTCCCACAACACCCAGAGGAAGCTCTACTCCCAGGTGCTCTAACAAGCCCGGGATCACAGGATCCCAGAATCACAGGATCACAGAGACAGCTTGACTCTGAGGAGTTCCTACACAACCAGGATCACAGGAAGGACAGGCTCCAGTCAGATTTAGCAAGGGCAGGTAGCACTAGAGATAATCAGATGATGTGGGGCAAGCATAAGAATATAAGCAACACAAACCAAGGTTACTTGGCATCATCAGAACCCAGTATTCCCACCATTGCAAGTCCTGGACATACCATCACACCAGAAAAGCAAGATTCAGATATAAAATCACTTCTCATGATGATGATACAGGACTTTAAGAAAGACATAAATAGGGCTGGCGAGATGGGTCAGTGGGTAAGAGCATTGACTGCTCGTCCAAAGGTCCTGAGTTCGGATCCCAGCAACCACATGGTGGCTCACAACCACCTGTAATGAGATCTGACAACCTCTTCTGGTGTCTGAAGACAGCTGCAGTAAATTATGCCATAGGGAGCGGGGCCGGAGGGAGCGGGGCTGGAGGGAGTTCTGAGATCAACAGCAGCCACACACATGATAGCTCAGGGCCATCTATACAGCTACAGTGTACTCATATACATAAAGTAAATAAAATAAATCTTAAAAAAAAAGGAAGACATAAAGAGCACCCTCAAAGAAATACAAGAGAACACAGGTAACCAGCTAGAAGTCCTTCAAGAGGAAACACAAAAATCCCTTAAAGAACTACAGGAAAACACAAACAAACAGGTGAAGGAAATGAGCAAAACCATCCAGAATCTAAAAATGGAAATAGAAACAATAAAGAAATCAAAAAGAGAAACAACCCTGGAGATACAAAACCTAGGAAAGAAATCAGGAGTCATAGATGCAAGCATCACCAACAGAATACAAGAGATAGAAGAGAGAATCTCAGGGGCAGAAGATACCATAGAAAACATTGACACAGCAGTCAAAGAAAATGCAAAAAGCAAAAAGCTCTTAACCCAAAACATCCAGGAAATCCAGGATGCAATGAGAAGACCAAACCTAAGGATAATAGGTATAGAAGAGAGTGAAGACTCCCAACTTAAAAGGCCAGTAAATATCTTCAACAAAATTATAGAAGAAAACTTCCCTAACCTAAAGAAAGAGATGCCCATGAACATACAAGAAGCCTACAGAACTCCAAATAGACTGGACCAGAAAGGAAATTCCTCCTGACACATAATAATAGAAACATCAAATGCACTAAACAAAGAAAGAATTTTAAAAGCAGTAAGGGAAAAAGGTCAAGTAACATATAAAGGCAGGCCTATCAGAATTACACCAGACTTCTCACCAGAGACTATGAAAGCCAGATCCTGGGCAGATATCATACAGACCCTACAAGAACACAAATGCCAGTCCAGGCTACTATATCCAGCAAAACTCTCAATTACCATATATGGAGAAAACAAGATATTCCATGACAAAACAAAATTTACATAATATCTTTCTACAAATCCAGCCCTACAAAGGATAATAAATGGAAAACATCAACATAAGGAGCAAAACTATACTCTAGAAGAAGCAAGAAGGTAATCTTTCAACAAATCCACACAAACCTAATTCTACCTCTTACAACAAAAACAACAGAAAGTGACAATTACTTTTTCTTAATATATTAATATGAAAATTAATATTACCAACATATTCTAATCGATTGAAATTCAATAATATGAGGAATTAGAAATTTGTTAATTGTCATCTCTAACTTGGTAATTGGAGAAATAGGTCCAACATTGTACAATCTATATATACTTTCAGCGTGTTTGTTTGTGACAGTGTCTGGCTATGTACAACATTAAGGGTCTTGAAATCTTGCTTTTCCTATCTCAGCCTCTCTATTAGTAGTATTGTGTATTTCATGTCTTTACACTATACTATGGTTTTCAGAACAGCTTATATATTTCAAAAATATTTATATACCCAAGGGAGACATAGACAATTAACTTGGGAGGTGGCTTGTAGGAAAGAGAACAACAAAGAGTGAGATTGAATGCTTTGCTTGACATTTCTAGCTCTTGTATCAAGTTTAAAGAAGAGGACTTTATAAGTTACTCTTTCTCTGAGATGAATGCTTTTCCAAGTTATCACAGCTAATGAACCAAATTCTTACCTTCACCTAATGTCTGTGCCACCCTCCAAGCAGAACCATTGTTCATTGAAACACTTGGTGAATGACTTTATGGATAGACCATCTTAACACCTACACTATTTCTTAAATGAATGTAACCTTTTCTCTGTGGGCTGAGAATAAAGTCACTCACTCAAGTCAAATAGCTTTGACCATAGCAGGAAGTCTGTATCCAAAAATCGAGCCTATCATTCATTTCTTGGTGCAGCAGAACTATCAACTCTCAGCTTAGCTATGATGGAGGTAAAATCCTTTGGTGATGTGAGGGTCATTGAAGTACAGCCTTATTACAATGAAATCCAATGTCTAAAAATGTTCTTATTTTGAGCTTATACCACAGTAAGAGCCAAGATTTTAAACTCTACTAAATACAAAACAAACAAAAAGACTTTATATATTTATGTTCATTTAAGAAAATACTAGTAGTGATGTATTATTTTGAAGTATACAGTTAATATGTTTGGAGTTATTTAAAATTTATATTGAGACAAATGTATGTATTTTCAGTATTGCTGTAGACAAGCATCTATGAAGATTTAGGGAACACTGGAACATGTAGGCTTAGATTTTTCTAAACCTATTTTAGGGTTCTAGAATGCTTCAACCTTCTTTCTAGCCCACCAACTAGAGATAGGAGAAGAAAGTTTATAGAAAAGAGGATTGTGGGCCTGTTTAGAAGTAGCTCTTTGGGGGCAATTCCAATTTTTGTTGTTAGGCTATCAGCAATCCAGTCCAACAGCAAACAGCAAACAAGAATGAACCAGTAGCAGTGGCTTGATCCAGCAGAAACCACAAGGCTCTACCAAATTGCCATGAGTCAGTGTAAGCGGCAAGAATCAGTTGGAATACCATGAGAAGTTCTTTGGTGTGTTTCTCTCTACAAAGTGAAGACCAGCAAAGACTAGCAAAGTGTTGCATGGCTAGCCAAGACTAGTGAAGCATTACATGGAGCTTCGTAGCAATGCAAGAGCATCCTCTCACTGTCTCTGGGGTTGTGTTTACATTCTTGCTAAACATCACACACCCTCTCAAGCATCCGCTTCAGCAAAACACCGTATGCCCTTCACATGTCAGCTTCAGCAAAACATCCTCTCAGAAGACAACTTCCAGAAAAACATCATGTGACAAGACTGAGTTTCCAAAGACACTAGAAATTTCCACTCGGTGAGCATGAGCTAAATGCAGTTTTCACTTTGAGGTGGCTGTGAGCCTTTGCAGGCCAGGGAGGAGTATTATGTCTTAATGTAATGTGTTGGAGTGTCAAATTCACAACCCAGTTTAGAATTATCTGGGAAACACATGTCTGTGTGTGTCCATGATGTTGGTTCTGGGGAACTTTAACTGTGGAGGGAAGACTCACCCTAAGTGTGGGTGGTACGAAGAGATAGCCTGATGAGTCGCAGCATTTGTTTGCCTCTGCTCCCTTACTGAGGACACAGTGTGACCAATCCAACCTACACTCCTTGCCATGACAGACTAGATCTCTTTAAAACTCCAGTCAAATGAAATCTTCTCTCCTTTAAAAACTGAAATAAAGTTACTTTACAGTTTGTGTCCTACAACTTCCAAGTTCTGGTGAACTGTATTTTATATTATTCTCATTAAAATGGTAAATATATGGTGCGTTTCTAACAGGTGCACACCTCTTGACAGACTAAAAGATCTATTTTGGCAAGGCATTTATAAAAATTAAGCGTTCTGCTTGTAATTTTGCATGGCTAATGTTTTAATGGCTTTCCAAAGGCTGCCTTCTGTCTCTGTGCTTCAAGCCTCCATTCTTTCCTGCTATGTATACAGTGTGTTGAAACACTGTAGGGCACGTTCATCTTTCAATGTGACCTCTGCCCCTGTACCTTCTGGTCAGGACGGCAGGTGGTTGGCATACCAATCCTCCCCTCACGGGTACACTAAGCAACAACCCGGCTATGCAGGTGTCAACAGCACACACCATAAATATCCAAATAAACCCAAACTTAATTTATATCCAAATACAAAATGCCAATGCCCCTGTGATGGCACACTTTGCAAGGGGGAGACGATGGAGGGACAGGCAAGTGGAAAGGGGGTAGTTGTAGTTAATCGTTTAAACTTATCCCTGATTAGCTTGCAAATGAATGAGAGTCAGACTATGGTTATTTCATTTGGCTTTGATAATTACTGGGGGGTAACCCCCCAGTCTGCTTTTCTAACTGCTGGCCTGGCTAGTTCCAAACCAGTGGTGTACCCCAGGTACTTTCTGTTTCTCCTGACCATGTGCTCATGGTTCCTCTCTCATGGCAGCATCTTCCCCCTCTCCATGTCGTGTCCTTTCTTCTCTTTCCTTCTTCAACCCCCCAACCAGGTAACTCGAAACACACCTACCTCTACTCCCTCCAGTAATTGGCTGCCACCATTTTTATTTAACCAACAGTTTTAAATTAAGGAACAAGTTTTGCACACCCAAAGCTGGTAAACGTGAGAATTCACTCCTAGACCTAGACCTTCCAGGACAGTATTTAGCATTACAATGCGCACAGCAGCAGATCAAATCTCAACAGGTAGTGTTGTCAGACAGATATGATTTATTTTGCAAGATTAAAAAAAATACATTTTGAAAACTGCTGTGGTGTCTTCCAGAGCCTTGAAAATGATTTTCACAGATGAGGGCCTCAAATCTTATGCTTCAGGGTCTTAAGCTAAATCTCACTTCTTTTCTGCTATGTGTGTGTTGGTAGACATTGCTAAGGTGGTTCCAAAGGAGGGTATCCCATCCACGACTCTGTCTTCTCTTCCCAAGGTCTTTGATGACACAGAATGCTTCCATGGTGTAGATTTGTACAGAGCAGAGCAGCCTAGGGAAGGTGGCCATCACCATTCTCGAGTTCCCAGGGCATCTTGGGCTTAGGAGCTCTCTGTCTTTTTCTGTGAACTCTCAGTTTGTTTTGTTGCTCTTTTAGGAGCATGAACTGTCCTTTTCTTATTGATTGCTAGGTACATTTCATATATTGGAAGATTAGTCTTGTTATCTCAATAAACCTTGCAAGTCTCCTTTTATCTCTTTTGCAATTGAGCCTGATGGGCTCTTGGGAAATGAGAGAAGATAAATTGTGTTACTTGAAGCTGGGAAGATCCCTGGGAGGAATTGCAAAGCCAGAGCTCTCCTTAATGAAAGCTTTGGGATTAGCTGTGGGGTTGATACGTATTCTCATAGGCAAGCATCAGGGATGTGTGGGAGGGCGTTTATGAGCACGCTCGATTCCAGGCATATGGCACATCTCAAAATGGACAGATGGCAAACTTGAAGGCTTTGCACGAGAGGATTTAACATTATATTGAGCAAAGTTTACTCTAGGCAGTCTGAAAGAATGTGTCAGGGAGACTCAGTGACCTTGGTTTATTCCTTTTTAAGTTTTTCCAAAGAATTTTACCTAAAACAAAAAAAGGAAAGGCTTGGAAGACTCATTAACAGTATTTAAAAGAGCTTTCTCTGTTATAAATGTAATCATTTTCCCTAAAGTGTCTAGCCCCTGCCTCACTTCAGGGAGTATATATATACATACACACACACACATATATGTATATGTATACACACATATATGTATGTGTATATGTGTGTATATGTGAAATATTATATATTATATATGTGTGTGTATATGTGAAATATTATATATATATATGTGAAATATTATATTAATCCTAGAGATTTGGTAGTAGAAAAAAAGGTTTTCCCTACTTTAAGGTTGTAAATAAATTCTTCTATATTTTCTAATAAACTAGCATTTCATATTATTATACTAAAGATTTCATCTTTTATCTCTAAATCTTTGATCCATGTGGTTGGAAAGCTTTCAAATAATGATGGTTTATTTGAAGGTTTTTAAGGCCTGAGGAAAATGGAATTATTCAAAGAAAAGCATTTGCTCTTAAGCTGTACCTTTAAGATAAAATGAACTTCTAAGTAGAGTATAAGACATATACAGACAAAGACACCACGATGAAACCCATTACTTTGTACGCAAACCTAAAACGCTAATTTAAAACTTAATTTTTTTTTTCAATAAGCTAATATTTACTGGAAACCTATTGTGTGCTGAGCCATGAAATATCTCTGTGTGGAAAAATACAAACCTGAAAATGAACTAGTTCCAAATAAAGACGAGTCCACTCTTAGAAACAGTAGTAAAAAATAAACTGGGTGCTCAGTACAGCCCAGAGTTAAAAATGCCTGCATCTCCCAGCAGTCTTGATATTTACGGCACTGCAGAGAGATGTTCTGCCTTAACAGCTGGGGCCACACACCTTCTGGGGAGGAACTCACTCTCCTGGGCAGGAGAGCAGACTTCCTTTAGAGCACAGGGACTTATTTTCCAAGAAAAGATCAAATGTTCTTTTGGGCTGGAAACACCCACTAGGCCCTGGTGTTCAAGAGCTTCCTGCTCGCATGCCAGACATGTTCAAACTAAACCTCGCCCAGAGAAGTTGCCCTGAATTTCAAGGCAACCTGTCTAGGGTTAAGAGAATATACAAAGTAGGGCTGAAGGGAAGATACAAAGTGGAAGGTAAGAGAATGAGCAAGCCCGGGGCTAACTGAGTCAACGACACTACAGGGGATGGCCTTAATATCAGGCCATATAGGGGATTTTTGCTAAAAGTAAGTTTCAAGGACTCTGCCTGTCAACAAGTGGGTATGTTGATTGAAATGCTGAAATGCTGCTATGACCATTTGCTTGGGACTTTAACTCTTTTCATTAACTGTGTATCAAAATCCTGTGCTGCACTTATATAAAGATGTAAATTCCCATACCCCTCCTCGCAATGAACCTGTAATAGTTATTATGTAACACTTCCTGTGATACTTTGACTTGAATTACTATTCCCTCAATATCCATCATTAACAAGAGTTCACCTTTTGTCAGTGTCAGCGATGTGGATCACTGCTCTTTCTTTGCTATTTAGCAGAGCTCTTTGAACAGATTTAGGACCTAAAAGTAACTTGCTGCCAGAGATAAATGATGTCTCTGAAGCAAGATGAGGAACTAAAGAACTGATATGAGACCCAAAAAAGTACCTTTGAGGTCTTTGGGCTCAACCCCTTATTTTAAAGATAAGGTAAGTGGCTCAGGCCCAGAGAACCCTGAACTTAATGACATGTTACCCTTGTTGATTTCGTCATCGCACCCATAAGTAAAAAGGCTTCGGAGCCCTCTCTCTTAATTGTATTTAACTCACAGAGCTGCTATTTAGGTTTTGTTTTATCTTTTTAAAAAAGTGTGTGCATTTTAAAACAGGAGGGGTTAGCTATCATTTGATGTACAGAAGGATAGACACTGCCAACAGGCAGCAAGGTCACCACGGTACAGGTTGGAGTCAGTGCCAGGCAGATCCCACCAGGGCTCGCTGTGCAGGCTGTGTGACTGTGGCCTGATCGCCTGACTTTTCTGAGCCTTTTCTAAGCCTCAGTAACAATCATCTTATAGAAGACTAAAGAATATCATGTGGAGCTGGTGAGGTGGTTCTGCATGTAAAGGTGCTTGCGACAAAGCTTGAGGCCTAAGTTCAATGACAGAAATGTATGTAATAGAAATGGCACACACACACACACACACACACGCATACTCACACAAACACACACACAAACATACATGCACATGCACACATACACACACACAGTATATGTATATGTATTTATGTATGAGCTTTAAATTATATCATGCAAGGTAAAGCAGTTGGGATAATGAGGCATGGTTATATTTAGCTATCAGGAACTATTTGTACACTACAATTGTGATAATACTCTGTACATTTTTGTAGTATATAATACCTTTCACATACACACTTCCCAGATTACCAGAGATAATTTATTTTTATGTCATTGTCATCCCCGTAGAGAAAAAAAAAAGGTTTCTCTCTCCTTTCCAAATCCACAGTGGTAGATCCCTCATCCAGTCCCCATCCCGGCAGGGGACTGGAGGCGCTGACTCAGCAGCTCCAACAAAGGGAAAGGAAGCAGAGTTCATTTAGGGGAACCATTTCAGAATAAACAGCTAAATTTACAAGGTGTATCTCCGAAGGTGCTTTGATGCCTGCGTTTAGAGAGTAAGGGTATGGAATAATTGATGTCTACACTGGCACATCAAAGTACCCCAAGCATTGCAGGCTGGTCAATGAAACCCTTCTCACTTTTCCTACGTTCAGTGTGCATATTTTGTAACCATAATAATAATTTGTCCCTGCACGGGTCCTTTCATCTGGGGAGGAGCTTGGAGCACTTTGAAGATGTTAATAAGAAAAAGACCTGCTAATTAAAGTCGCTTAAAAATGAAGTCTCCGGAGTCCGCAGGAGGGCGTGGATGAGCGCAAGGAGGTGGCTTCTATGGAACCTGGGTCTTCCGTACTCAGCTGCTGGGAGGTGCCAGCCTAGAGCTTTGTTGCTGTTGTTGCCTGTCGTCTCTTAAATTCACGGCTGGATTTCATGCAGCAATAAAGTGGCTTTCTCTAGACAATCACGACAGATGTTAACAAGAATAATTCAACAGTCTGCTGCATTCTTGACTTGAAGAGCACACACTGACCCAGAGCTTTTGGTAGAAAATACAGAGGAGAGCTATGTTTGCAATGAATTTTAACGTCATTTGGCAAAGTTGTAGAGTAAGCCCAGAAAAACAAGCTTAGAAGGACAATGACTTTCCAGCTCTTTTTGAAATTATTACTATTAGTGTGTTTTTTTTAAAAAAAAAAAAAAAAAGAGGGCTGTTGCATTTTGAGACAGGATTTCACTAAGTAGCCCAGGCTAGCCTCCAACCTAAGGTTCTTCATCCTTAATCTCCTGAGGGCTAGAATGACACTAGCTAGTATTCCTAACAGTTTTTCTTCCAGAGGACCCAAGTTCAATTCCTAGAACCCACAGCGTGTCACACAACTATGTACAACGCCAGTTCCAGGGTACCCAAACACACATAGTGCACAGACATATATGTAAGCAAAATACCCATGCTCTTAAAATTAAAAATAAATAAATAAAATGTAACATAAGTGGATTTAAAACAATAACAAACCAAAAAAAAAAAAAAAAATTCTGGGCCTAAGGAGATGGTTCTGTGGGTAGAAATGTTCACTATGCAAGCCTGGGGACCCAAGTTCATATCCCCAGCACCCATGTTAAAGGCCAGACAGATAGAAGGAGCAGTTGAAATCCCAGTGTAAGCACAGGAGAATTGGAGGTGGAGACAGAGGAGTCCCCGGAACCTGGAGAGTTCCTGTCTCAAACAAGGTGAAAGGTGCATGCACACTGACCCAGGAAGTTGTCTTTTGACCTCCAATGTGTGCCCCATGGTACTCTCCTACCTACACTCAGATGAGTGTGGGTATGTGCGCAGCACACACACAGTTCAGATACCAGGATTGTGCTGCAGGCCTGAAATACCGGGACTCAGGAGACAGAGGCAGGAACTGCAGAGTCCTGTGTCTTGTGTTAGCAAGACAGTCTCAAAGTTAAAAAGGGAATTAAAAAGATGTAGCTTAGGGTAGAGTGTTTGCCTGGTATACACAGAGCCCCTGATTTACTCTGCAGTACGGCCAATAAATAAATAAATAAATAAATATAAACAAATACATTTTTTTTAAAAAAAAAAAAGAGAGAAAGAGAGAGAAAGAAAACTACTCATTGACTTGAAGTCTGCATTTGTTGGGCAAGTGACCTAATATCCCAAATTTCTCAACCTCCCTGCCTTCTCCTGGAACAAAGTTTCCTTTTTTCAAGAGAAAGCATTTGGCCAATTCAAGCCAGCTCCCCGGGGCAGCTCCCCAGGGCACCTTCCCAGGGCCTGGCTTTCTAAACTGTGGTATATTAATGGGCTGGGACAGATTCCCTGGCTGACTCTGGAAGCTGTCAGAATCTTGCTGGTAACTTCTAGCCTTTTCTGGTTTCTCATGAGGCCTCAACACTTTTCAGTTGTAAATCAGTTTCCATCGAAATTCAAACAGACAGCTTCCCTGGCCCTGGAATCCCTTCTGTTCTTTCTGTCTGGCCTGCTAAGTTCTCAGTTGCCTGAAACCCCTGTCCCCCTGGAGACGGTCAGAAATAGCAGGCTACCAGGACCAACTTCTTCAATGGTTTCATAGCTAGCTAGCTACCAGGACCAACTTCTTCAATGGTCTCATAGCTAGCTAGTTATCCAGTTATCTTCCAAGATCATCCTCTCGATTTAATCAGCAGGGCCAGGGTGGGAGGTGGGATCTGTTTCCCACAGTTTGTGTAGGTTGGCTTGCTGCCAGTGTGCTTCAGCTGAAAGAAAACAACACTCTAAAATAGAAGGGCAAGAAGAAAATTGTGGAAATAATGAGAACCTGTCTTCTTGAGGTCTGGCCTGGGCTTTTTTTTTTTTTTTAACTGGGGCTAATTGGAGACTAGTCTTGGTTACACAAACTTGCTTGCAATTCAGGAGAGGGGAGAATACCCTCTGGTGGTAAAAATCTATGTCTGCACCGAGTCTCCTAAATTTCTTTGCACTTGGACTCAGCTCCACATGCCTATGTCTGAACACAGATATCTACATGTAGATGCAGAGAAGTTGACTCAGCCTTACCTTGAATGACACAGAGAGGCGCAGCACTAGAAGATCCACTCCTGCTGAAGGCCTCTTTTGTCTAACGCATTATGCAGATTCAAATTCTGAAATGTATCATATTGTTTCATTATGGGAAAAGAACCATAACTGGTTTCTGCATGCCCTTTGTTTTTTGTTTTTGTTTTTTGTTTTTTGTTTTTTGTTTTGCAGGCCCTTTGCTTACGGCTGTGTTTGTTTCAGGCCCATTTTGTGTTTCAAAAGGACGAGAGATTTTTGTTTCATTTTTTTATCCCATTTTATTTAGTTAGTGTGTGTTCATGTATGCACGCATGTGCGCGTAAGAATGTGTGTGTGTGTGTGTGTGTGTGTATGTGTGTTTGTATGTATGTGTGCCTGTGCAAGCAGGTGTGTGTGTGAGGGGTGTCTCTCCTTCTACCATGCAGGTCCAGGGGCTCAAATTCGGCTTGTCAGATTTGGCAACAAGCACCTTTATCCATTGAGCCATCTCCCCAGTCCTGGTGTGAGATTTGTGTGATGTTCCTGGTGTGGTTTCCTTTCTGCTCTGTGCTTTAACATTCAGATTGCACCCACAGGCAGGATCTCCGGTCTCCCTGTCTGTTGCTCCTCGGGTCTCAAGCTCATCAGTTGCACGGAGCATGATCAAAACAAACGCTCAGGCTGTACGCTTAGGAGCCTGGAAGGAATGTTCCCTGTAAGTCAGGGTTCCTGTGGGTGCTGACCTCTTGCCTTCCTGGGGCTGCGCCTTTGGCTTTTCCTTTCGGGAATAATGCCAGAGAGGTCACTGTTTCCAGTTCGGAATATTCCTTTTAGTTTCTGCTTTGTGAGAACTCCACTGAAAGCCTTTTCCCTTGACCGCTTGTCCTCTTAGGCCAGGGACAGCTTCTGAAGTTGGGAGAGTTTAATCAAGCCAGGGCCCCTGCTTGACACCTGGGGCAACTGGCTGCACTTGGCACTTGGCATTGAGAAGTGGCATATCCTTGGTCAGACGGAGGCCTCGGGCCATTACCTTAAGCACAGACCTGCTCCTTGCCAGGATGCTCAATGGCCACCTTGGGGGGTGAACAGCCCTTCCTGGCTTGTCAGTCTTCAGGAGAACTTGGAGCAAAGCAGTTGATTTCTTCACAGCAGTGTGAGTTTAGGACCACACAAACCAGTCCTCTCTTTCTCCTTGGTTAGTTACTCTTCCTTTGCTTCTCTCTGCCCAGTGCCAGTCCTGATGCTTCACAGTGAAATCTACGATACTCAAAAGACTAAGTACACCATATGGCTGTGGTTCTCAGCCTGTGGGTCGGACCCCTTTGGGGGCTTAGAACGACCCTCTCAACAAGGTCACCTAAGACCATCAGAAAATATAGATTTCCATTCTGATTCATAACAGTAGCAAGTAGCAAGTTACTGTTATGAAGTAGCAACGAAAATAATGTTATGGTTGGGAGTCACCACAACATGAGGAGCTGTGTTAAAGGAACAGCATCAGGACAGTTGAGAACCACTGTGTCAAGGAGGTAGCCTCATTTGAAAAGTGTTAGCCATGGAAACCTTCTCATGCAAGCTTAAAAATGATGCAGACATTAACTGAGGCAGGCAGGCCTCCACTGCTCTACCGTCACCCAGCCTTGCCGTGCGCGTAGGCTAGCCAAGCTGCCGAGTGTGTACAGAGCTGGGAGGGAGGAGCTGCCAGGATGAGCAGATGTTCCCAGCCCAATTACCAGTATGTGGGTGTAGGAGACCAAAGAACAAAGGAGGGCAGTGGGCAGGGACAACTGGGAGAGGCTTAACTCAGGAAGTGGGGTGTGGAGATAGCCGGAGGAGAGGAATCAGAATCAAAAAATGAAGACCTGAGATGAGAAGAACAGAATAGCCAGCCCTTCCAAGCTGAGGCTCCAGGACGCCTGTGTTGGAAGTTACACGAACTACTATCCTCAAAACTATACTTTGGATTATCTGATCAGTTTAAAGAGGCCGTGAGCACCAGAGCTCGTGTTTCTGTGTTGCTGCTTTTCACAGGTTGTAGGCACGGTGCACACAGGCTTCCAGACAGGAGAGAAGAAGTTCTTCTACCCATTCCCTCCACCTAACTCAGGCCTCGTGTTTCTACTGCGTTGCTCAACCACCATACTTAATATTTAGGGTGCAAAGAATTAGTACGTTGGCAAAGCTCAGTGCACCCACTCCACCCTTCCTTCTATTGAATCTAGGACTGGGAAGGTCAGTCTTAGAAATATGAATGAGGAAGCTAGCCTTCGCTCCTGTAAATAAATGCTGGCCCAGATAACTTGGAGCGCCAGCCCCCTGCCTATTGTTCTCACAAACACATGAACATATGAAATGACTAGAGATGACACCTTGTCAAGGCGGCTGGCAAGCTCAGCAGTGAAGAGCGCCTGCTGCTCTTTCAGAGGACCCGGCACCCACCTGGCAGCTCACAATCATCTATAACTCTACTTCTGGGGGATCCAGTGCTCTCTTCTGACTTCTGTGAGCACCAGGCATGAGCATGGCACATATACATGCATACATGCGGACAAAATATTCATACACATGACTAGGCAGTACTGGCCCATGCCTCTAAACCCAGCACTTAGGAGGCAGAAGCAGGCAAATCTCCGTGAGTTCTAGGCCAGCCTCGTTTACAGTGTGAGTTCCAGAACACTCAGAGTTACTCAGAGAAACCCAGTCTTAAAAAAAATCAAAAGACCAATATATTCATTCATATACATAAAAATAAAGTAAATAAATCTGGAAATCTCTAAACAAACAAACCAACAAAACCCAAAAAACAAAAAAAAAAGAACTTGTCAAAAGCAAGACTTTGAAGCCCGCGTTGAAGATCGGATGTAGCAAAACATCACAGCACGGTTTTAGTGAAACAGCCTTTTCCCTGTAAGAACTCCCAGGTTGGGGACAAAAAACAAAAGCAAAAGCAAAAAGACAGGGAAGTGGGGAGCAGACTTTTTCAGGGGTAGGGTTGAGGGAGGTAATAGAAGTAAGATTATGTCAGCAGAACATATTATAGGTATGAAACTGTTCAAGAATAGTTTTTAAGAAAGAAGACGGGGCATGGTAGCATACTCCTTTAATCCCAGCACTTGGGAGGCAAAGGCTGGTAGATGTCTGTGAGTTCAAGGCCAGACTGAGCTCTGTAGGAAGACTGTCCAGAGTGGGTAGTAGGGTCCGAGTTGTTAGAGCTGAGTATGGTGGTTGGTTCATGCCTGAAAGTCTCTTGCATTTGGATTTTGCTGAAAATGGTCCCAGGGCCCCTGTTAGATGTGGCTTGACTCCCAGCACCTGCTGTTGATCTTGTCTGAGCTGTGAGGCTCTCTCTGCTCTTGATCACCTGCCTGGTCTATGTTTCCCATCCTCACCCAGTTTCTCCCTTCCCCTTTCAGCCCTTTCTGTAAATGACTTTCATGCACCTCGAATGACCTCGCTGATCCTGAGTAGCCACCTCAGCTCCCACTGACTTTTTCCATGTATCCCACAGGCCTTGCCGCCTTGCTCATGCTCAGGGAAGTTTGACTGTGCTGGTTCTGATCCTGTGCCTCGAACTTGAACTTCAGTCACAGAGCTGAGTGACTTTGGTCACCCTCCTGGTTTTTGTTGGTTTGACTCCAAGACATAGATTGGTAACTCCTAGCCCTATGCTTGAAATTCCTTGACACACACAGCATGGATTGACCAGACACCCTCCTTTGTGGAAAAATTGGCTTTCTCTCTATGGTCACTGACTAGTCTTTTATCATCTCTTCAGCCAAGACTCCTCCACTCATTTCATTTGTTGCAGATGTCTTCTTGCTTCTCCTTGTTAATTATTACGTTTAAAAAAAAGTATCACTTGGCTTTGCCCTTGGTGTTATCAGTAAGATCTCTATCAGTGGAATTGAATACTGGGACTTGGTACTTGCTATTAGGTTAAAGGTGTCTTTGGAGAGGGCCCAGTTCTTTTAATCAAGTTTTAAAAAAAATAAGACGCTGCTTTCAAAACCTTGGCTTGAAGGTCCTTCTTCTGAATTAAGAATACTTATCTCTGGATGTCTGAGAAGTCCCAAACAAGATTGGCATCTCCCAATTCTACCAGACAGCTGTCCTTCCCTGGAGGCTTGCACTAGGTCTGGAAAAGAATGCGGACAGTCACAGTTGGCCAACTGCTGTTGTGCTCAAAGAGGATTTAGCATTTAGACCAAGAATATCTTAAGGGGGGGGGCAGGGGAAGAGCATTTAACCATCCCTGTCCATTTACATGCCACCACCAAAGCCTCGAGTTCTCAGTTAGTTCTGGTTCGAGGCTCAAAGCTCTTTGTGTGTTGCCAATCATAAGCCCTTCCTGCTTTCCTCCAGAGCAGGGAGCAGACAAGTGGAAACAACCCAGTTTCCAACCATGGATGAGAGCCTCTGAGGACTCAAATAACCAATCTGGGTGGCAACATGATGTATATGTAACCCAAGGTACCAAAATACTCCACAGACCTAAACATGGTAGTCTCTAAAGCACCTGGGTTGGCTCCTGTATGTGGCAGGTTCCTGATGATGTGTAATGGATAGATAGTGCCTATCCAGAGAAAATCTCCTTCTCCTTGGCTCACAGAAGGGGACTGACTGCAGGCCACACAGTGCACTTAAGGGTGGGTGTCCTGAGCCACCTCCTACCTGAGCCAACTTTCTTTCAGAGGATGGCCACGGGTGTGTGAACTCTGGTGCTAGATTTCAGACCTTGGTCCTAACTGCTTTGACAATAGGCTTAACACCTCACCTCGCTGTGACTCTGTTTCCTCATTAGTAAGGAGATCAGTAAAATGCCTGCTCAAGAACACATACCTCAGAAAACAACTGAGTTCTTCTCTTAGAACCCAACACACGCATGCGCAATACATGCGCTTTCTTTTCTTCTCATTTATTTACGAAGTAACTTGTTATGAGACAAGATCATACTCTGTAACCCAGGCTGGCCTGGAATTCGTTGCATACTCCAGGCCAGCCTTGGATTTAGGGCAATCCTCCTACCTCAGCTTGTTCTGTGTTATTATCATTGTGGATTACCACCCTTGGCTCTCGCTTGCTCTTATTTTTTGTGCTTTCTTTGAAAGGCTTCATTCTGGGACTTCTCATCCCATAAAAACAGCAAAGGCCGCATGTGAGCCATCAGTTGTAAGGTGGAAACCAGACTTCCTAGTTAAGGAACTTCTGGTGCCAGATGTGCCTTTGAAGGGGTGAGGGAAAGCAGGAGACAAAAAGAGGAGACATTTCAGTACCCTTGAACGCACCTGCAGGAAATCCACTTGTGTGCTTCAGTTTCTTAAATAATTAATGAATTAATTTTTTTCTTTGATATAGGATCTCACTTTTTGGTTTAGGATGGTCTCCAGCTCATGGCAATATTCTTGTCTTAGTCTTCATGGTGCTGGGATGACAGGCATGAGACCCCCAGTCTTGGATGTAAGTGTTTTGTGAGTCTGTCCAGTCATGAGCACACACCCACAACGCCATGCTGGGAATCATATTCACAGCCTTTTGATTAAATTTTCTCTCATGCTAAAGCTTAAGTCTACAGACCTGACAAATCCTTCTACAGCGTGTGTGTGTGTGTGTGTGTGTGTGTGTGTGTGTGTGATATATTTATATAAAAATATTAATTTGTCTATTATATGTTTATTATAAATATATAATGTGATGTATCTCCTCCATTCTTACCCTGTTTCTTTCGGCTGCACATTAATTTCTTTAATGTTCATTTTCTTTCCTTTCTAGATGAAGCTGCCTCCCCCAGTCACCAGGACTCATGTTTAGGTGCTTTCTTCTCTGTACATCTGACCTAACTCTCCTCCTCCTCCTTTGCTACTATAATAATATTGTATGGTCTCAAAGTGAGATGATAGAAGTTGTAAAAATATGATCCTTGTATACAAAAGTAACAGTAGCTATGTACATGACTGCTTATGAATTATGCCTAGTGGCCTGTCAGCATAATACTGTCTACATCATTAGACTCAGAGGATACCTTATTAATCCTTATTTGGAAATAGCATATATCTATAATTTAGCACGCTGGATGTCTATGAAGGAAGTCAAGAATCCAAGGCAAGCCTGGGCTACATATAAGCTCTTGTCTCAAAAAAAAAAAAAATGTTTTCTCAAGACTTAGGATGAGGATACTGGCTCCTGCTGTCCCAAACTCTCACTGCCTTGAGGTAATCTTTTAAACAAAAGCCATGAGTCTCATACTTAAGCTTTACTCACACTTGAATGATAGCCTACTGTGTAGAAGATTTTATTTTCTTGGTTTAAAAACAAAACAAAACAAAACAAACAAACAAAAAACGATAATAGAAGTTGTGTGGAGTTGGGCGGTGGTGGCGCACGCTTTTAATCCCAGCACTTGGGAGACAGAGGCAGGCGGATTTCTGAGTTCGAGGCCAGCCTGGTCTACAGAGTGAGTTCCAGGACAGCCAGGGCTACACAGAGAAACCCTGTCTCGAAAAACAAAACAAAACAAAACAAAAAAAAAGTTATGCGGAACATCAGGTACACAAGCACACATCCCTGGGTTCCACATGGAAAGCTGGGTGTGATCATGGAGATCTACAATCCTAGCACCATCAGACAGGAGGATTGCAGGAGGCTCACTGCCAGCAGCCTAGCTCCAGGTTCAGCTGGAGGCTCTGTCTCCGGGCAAGGGAAGATAAAACAGGACACTTAACCTCCTCCTCTGGTCTCTGCAAGTACATGAATGCATGCACCCCCACTCATGTATGCACACATGTACACATGCACACAACACACATACACACATATACGGAAAGAAAAGCATCAATGCTGCAATTCTAAATGATAGAAAATGAATTCATCAGAAACTTTGACCGGTTTCCTCATAGGCCTGGGGCAGTTTGAGGTGATTTCTTTGTTTGTTTGTTTGTTTTTTAGTATAGAATAGAATTTATTCAGGACATGGGGAGAGGAGGTAAGAGAGTAGTAGAGGCAGAGAAAGGCAGAGAGAAGGAGAGAGTAGAGAAGCAGAGGCCAGCCTTGACCACATTTGGGGGGGAGGAAATGGGGAGAAGGGGTGCAAAAGGGCAAGAGGCAAGAGATAAGCAAGAGCATAAACGTTTGGTTGGCTTTTGACCTTGGTTTCTCACCTGCTTACCCTCTTCTGTTTGTCCCCTACCCACCTGGGGAGATACAACCCTGGACCTGTGTGTGCTAAATATAGGTGTTACATCTGATTTATACCTATCTTTCTTCACAGCCTTTAGTCGAACCCCATCATTTAGATTCCCCCTGCCCTTTTCCAGTGCCTACTTCCAACCACAGTATCCTTTCTCAAAGCCCTTCAGTCAGATTGTTCCTGTAGTCCCATTACACAGCATATGAGGAGCAGGGTGCCCAGTGCCTATGGAAAACGTTTTCCTCTATGTAAAACAGATTTGGGGGAAGAGGAGGACTCACTGCCTCGGTGACCGAGTTTCCTGCCTTGGGGTGTCATTATGTATGGAGTTGTGGAAGCAAGACACTTTGTAACTTGAGACTGAAAGCTGGAGAATTGCTATGGGACAGGCCCATTCCCTGTTGTGCGGCTGCCGCTTAGTTCAGCACCAGTTCAGATGTGTCTGTGAAGTTCACAGGCTCTTAGCATGTTTACTCATCAATACTTTGTAATACAAAATACATATGTTTAACACACCTTTGTCTATATGTCCTAACCCCTCAGGTAATAGACTTCATTTCCTCAAAGCTAGTCTCCTATTAACCAACTAGTTTCCTTGGTTGTGCTGAGCACACACCCTTCAAATAGGACCAGGATAATAACAGTTTACATAGGCACCAAAAATGTTGGGAAGAATGTTCTCAGTGGAGTCCGGTGGCTGTTACATTTTGACCATGAAACATCCTTTCTAGGGGCATGGGTACCCTGGGTCCTGATGCTGGTTTTGTTGGTTTGTATGGGTGTGGAGCCACTGAGAGTCAAGACTGTACTGTGGAAGTGGGTCACTAAAGATGTGCCATGTAAGTATGCTCTCTCTCTGTCTCTTTTTCTTGAGATGTCTCCCACTGACTGAAACTTGCTAAGAAGGGTTGGGCCAGGAGTTCAATTGTCTCTGCCTCCCCAGCAATAGGATTATATGTGATGGCCACCTAGCTACTGCAGTTATTATTATTGTTGTTGTTGTTGTTGTTGTTATGTGTTCTAGAGATCAAACTCTGGTCCTTTTTTTTGCAAGGCATGCATTTTGATGAGTGAGCTATCATCTATCTAGCCCTAGGCTTTTTGAATGGTATGGCCTGGCCCCCCTGTTTCTGGCCTGGTGCTCTGTTTCTTGTATGCTACAATGTTGTTCATCTCTAATACATCCCTGCTGCCTTGGCCTGCTAGACCATTAGCAGCTCTTCCCATGCCTCCAGGAACCAAAATTCTCATGAGCCAATATAAACCTGCTCCATATGTTGTTCCTGTCATGGATTCATGTCATGGGACACTGTTATGGTTTCAATGTGATATGTCCCTCACAGGTTCCTGTGTCTACACACTTGGTCTCTCTCCGGGTGTCCTGTTTCCGGAGGCAGGAAACTGATATATAAGTCTGCATGCTCAGCTTGAGGTAAGCCATCTATATCAGCCTCCCGTTATGCAAAGCTTGGAAAAATTCATAAACTTTAAAAGAATAAAGAATATTATTTAAAAAAAGAGTGAAATAAAGTATAATTGAAAGTTCAGCAGTAAGGCTAGATTTAAAAAAAATTATTTTTTAATAATTCACTACCCCCTCCCAGTTACCCCCTCCTACAATCCTTCCCCTATCACCTCTCCCCTTCTCCTCTGAGCAGGTCGGGGGAGGAGAGCTGGGTATCTCCTCACTCTGGCACTTCTGCAAGGGTAGGCACTTTCTCTTCCACTGAGGCCAGACAAGGCAGTCCCGCTAGAAGAACATATCCCACATACAGGCAACAGTTTTGGGATAGCCCCTGCTCCAGTTGTTTAGGACCCACATGAAGACCAAGCTGCACATCTGCTCCATATGTTTGGGGAGGCCTTGGTCCTACGGTTGGATTTTTGAAAGTTACAGTCCTGCCAGGCGTGATGATATACACTTTAATCCCAGCATTCAGAAGCAGAGAGATCTCTGTGAGTTTGAGGCCAGTGTGGTCTACCTAGCGAGTTCCAGGAGTCAGGGCTACACAAGTAAGATCCTGCTGCAAATCAAACAAAGAAAGTTATGGCCCAGCCCTTGGGGCGGTCTAATTTCTGTTCTCTGCTCTGGCAAGATGTAAACAAGTTGAGCCCTAAGCCCTAGACAATGAAACAGAGTCCTGGAGAAGTAAAGAAACTGGGGATAAAAAGAAGCCGAGTCACAATTAGAACTCTGCCACGTGACTCTGAAAGTCACACTTTAAAAACATTTCCTTGCGTCTTTATTTCGTGTCTCTCTGTGTGTGCATGTCGCTGCAGGTATAGAAATCAGAGGGCAACTTGTGGGGGTCAGTTCTTTCCTTTCAGGTGGGTCTCAGGTATCAAACTCAGGTCAACACACTTAGTGGCAGAAACCTTTACTCCAAGCTGTCTCAGGGGCCCATGAGGTTCACATGGCATACTGTGCCACTTCCTTAAAACTTAGAGGCAACTACGCTGGAAGAATCTTCTGCAAACTGTAGTAAGCGGGCTGCTCCCTCCAGTGCTCCACTTTGACAAGAATAGGAATGACAAACTTGGAGTCTGATGTGCCAGTGTAATCATGTACCAAGAGATGGATGCTCCTGGGCAAAGGAGCTGTTTCTCATGCATTTGATTGAGAGCCTGTCCATATTCTCAAATTCTCAAGCTCAAGTACAACCACCTCCTGAAGGCTCCTGGGTCAACATCCTGATACCACAAATATTATGAGTGCCTTGAGCCTTTGTAGGCCTGACCCAGTAATGGCTCAAATATCCATCTTGTTCTAGTCACCAAACCTCTTGGGTAGAAAAGCTAACACGCTCAGCACACAATCAGTTCTCAACACTATAGGAAGTATTTCCACCCATGCTTTTTGACAGGGTTTTCAAAATAACTATCCACTGGGCAGAATAGGCATTTAGTGTGCAGTGGATGCTCATGAGACATCATTTGAAGGAGTGAAGAACTCATAATATCCATTTTAAGGATTAGAAAAAAAAATCACAGATGAACAGGGATAGGTAGCACACACTTGTGATTCAGCACTTAAGAAGTTGAAGCAGGAGGGGCAGTTCATTCCAGAAAGTTTAAAGCAAGGCTGGGCTGTGTGAGATCCTGGAGAGTACTCATGCATGGGGAGGGAGGTGTATGCTGGGAAGGTGGGAAAGGGAAAAGAACAAGAAGGAAGAAAAATCATCGATGAGAGCAATCTTGTCTGGTCAAGGCTTGTTTTTTCTCTGTCCTTGCCCTCTCCCTCTGTACCACTTGCCCTCAGAGCAGGAAAAGTTAAATCATTTGAAGTCAGCTCCCAGGTGCCATCAGATAGCAGCCCCAGAACTTTCCAAATCATCACCATCAACACTGACTTAAACCCCTCAGATAACCAAAGCCCTTTAATCCTGAGGCGTGACAGCAAAGGGCAAAGCTCCAGTTTTCTATCTACTGTGGATAAGAGTCCCCCTTCATCTCACTTGTCTGGGATAGCAATTATCCAAATGAGTGTGGAGACATGCCCAAGAAAATTCAGAGGGTAAAATTAATTGGACGACTGTAGGTTGTGTAAGGACTCATAAAGTACTGACATAATCTTGGGCCTGTCATCCTCTGGCTGCCTTGGCTAACTCCTTCCCAGACTATGGGATCTCTTGGAAGCCCTTCTCCATCTCTATTTCTTCTCTGCTATCCCTTGGGTCCTGGTCCTCCTCTTATCCATGAATCATTGTCGATAAACCATCCTTGAATTTGAACTTGAACGATGTGGTCTCCATCTGCTTTTCCTGACTCACTATTGCTTTAGTGGGCATTGGTAGCATCCCTTCTGTAGGCACCCAGTCATTGTCCTTCTTTGTTTTTCTATGCAGGGTCTCACTAAGTAGCCCTAACAGGACTGAAACTCTCCTGGGTAGACAGGCTAACCTTGAATTTGCAGCAATTCCTCCATCTCTGCTTTGTGTGTGCTGGAAAGAAGAACATGTCCACACCACACCCAGCCACCTCTGTCTTGGCCTCCCAACTCAATTGACTATTTTTACCCCCAATCTTAAGCACATATTGAAGATTACCTTAACTCTCTCAACTTGTTTGCTCAAAGTCTTGGATTCAGTCTCAGCCTCAAAGCAAAATTATAACAAATCAGCTGCTAGGGGTTCTCCATAAAGCCAAGTGGAAGTTTTTGTAACAGACTCCCAGATCTTAGTAGGCCTCCAGACCTTAGCACAACTGACTCCATGATAGAAGTGCTGTTCAAGCTGTAAAATTCAGCATGTAGACAGCGCCACCTGCCAAAACTAAAACAAAGACCTAATCCCTCAAACTCCATAGTTCTTGGAAAATGCTTTTTGGTTTCTGTTGTTCTGCTTCTAGCTAACTGTTCTTGTTAACTGAAGTATTTTAACCCAGGATATCGTTTTTTGTGCTTAAAAGCTCACCACAAGAAAGACTCGGGGCTACACCGGGATCCTAAACATCTAGTGGAGTCACTGACTGGCTAATACAAACTTTGTATTGGCTTAAAGCCACATCCAAGCAGTCTTCTCTGGTATAACAGTTTTGGTTTTGTATTTGTTTCTTTCTTTCTTTTCTTTTCTTTTTTCTTTTTTCTTTTTTTTTTCTTTTCTTTTTTTTTTGGGGGGGGGGACAGGGTTTCTCTGTGTAGCCCTGGCTGTCCTGGAACTCACTCTATAGACCAGGCTGGCCTCGAACTCAGAAATCTGCCTGCCTCTGCCTCCCAAGTGCTGGGATTAAAGGCGTGCACCAACACCGCCCAGCTCTTGTTTTGTTTTTTAAGTCCAAGATGTTGAGACTTATGTTTAAAATCTCAGGACTCAGGAAACTGAGGCATTGCCTTGAGTTTGAGATCATTCTGGGCTATGTAGTGAGAGCCTGTCTAAAAAGAAAAATAAATAAAATAACAGCCCTTAAATTAGTCAGACCGGGTGATTTGATGCTTAAACCAGAGCTGAGCCCATAGTGGGCTCTATCATGGAGCTTCTCCTTAGTCACAAGTTATGTTTTCATGAATTCTGGTTGCATAGTAGAAATAAGGTAGCTGTTTGACTTATATCAATTAATATCTTATTTACTCTACTTTATTATTTGCCTTATTAAACTTTAAAACTTTAATGTATCAAAGCTCAACTTTTTTGCATTTACTGGATTTTGTTTTGTTTTTGTCTCTAGATTGAGTCTCACTCTGTAGTTTAGGTAAGACCTGAATCTTTATAAAGTCCCGTTGGCCTTAAATAATGGCAATTCTCCTATCTCAGCCTCCTAAGTGTTGGAATTACAGGTTTAAGTCACTACCTCCTGAAACAGTTCTCTCTCTCTCTCTCTCTCTCTCTCTCTCTCTCTCTCTCTCTTTCTCTCTCTCTCTCTCTCTTTCTCTCTCCCTTTCTGAGGCTTTGCAGCTAAGAAACTGCCCTCAGGTAACCTGTTTAAGGAAAAGAGTCCACACACACACACACAGGGGAGACTCTACTACAAAGAGAAAAAGAGGAAGAATTTAATCCATGAAGACAGCAAGAAACTGAGGCAGTGGTAGATGGCACAAGCCTTTAATCCCAGCACTTGGGAGGCAAAGGCAGGAAGGTCTCTGTGAGTTCGAGGCCAGCCTGGTCTAGAGAGTGAGTTCCAGGACAGCCAGGGCTACACAGAGAAACCCTGTCTCAGAAAAGAAAAAAGAACGAGAAGCCACCAGACCTCCAATGAGGAACAGAGAGGGAGGAGAAACTCCACGCAAAAGTTAAGCTAGATGGCCCTGGTGAAAAGAGGCCAGCAGTTGCACAATCCTATCCTCTTCACAAGTTGCTGGTTTTGGTGAGATAGAGATTCTTCTGTTCGAGAGGCCATCTACGAGTAGAATCCCATTCTGTTACTCTGTGTGACTCAGAAGTCCAGCCTACCATGGAGGACTTGAGAACAAAGGATACACACAAGGCTAAGAACCTGGATTCAACTACCCACAGCCCCAGGAGAAGACAGCACTGGGCTGCAGCTTTGAAGAACATGAGGGGGCCAGCCGAAAAGCTCATGCAGAAGTCTTGCTTAGTTCAGGTAGTGACATAACACTTCCCCTCCCTCGAAGGGCCAGGAGCGGATCTTGTCAACTAAGATCCCTGGAGTTGCAGAGTCCTGAGCCTGAGGTCAGCAGATGGATGAACCACTGGAGCCACCTGTCTGCCCTTCAGGGACCCAGAGTCTAAAGGACATCCCTCCAGCTGACTCATCTGTCTTTGGCCATCTGGACAGTATGGAGTAAGTCTACATATGTACAAGCTCAGTCAGGGCTTTGGCTGCCTTCCCACACTTGTCATTACACTTGAGAAACACCTCCCAGTTAAGACACTTACAACCTGACGGCAATGCTCTTCAAACTGTTATACACAATAGCAAGGAAAGCCACACTATCAAGCTCCTTCTATGCAACCAATATTACTGTTATACCAACACTGTATAGGAATAAAAGAAAGAAAGAAGACACAGAACAGTTTATAGAAAATAAACTGGTAAAAATAGAAATAAAAATGCTCAATAACACACTTGCCAATTGAACTTAAGGCACAATAAGAAGATCATACACCACAAGCAAGTTGGTCTCATCCATGAACAAAATGTTGGTTCAACATATATAAGTCAATGAATACAGTATGACAGACAATGTGATTTAAGGACAGAAAGCACATGGTCTCAGTAAATACAGAAAGTTTCCTTCACAAATGTTACCATCCCCTCTCAAAAGTTCTAAAGAAACTACATATAAAAGGAATGGGTAATGTTGAGAATGTGGGGATCAACGGGGGAAGTTGGGGTGGTTGTGACTGGGATACATTATGAACATGAATCAATAAAAGATACTCTATTCTAAAAGGAACATATTTCAACACAGCACAACAAAGGTTGTAATGACAAACCATGGGCAACATGATCAGTGAGGGAAATTGAAAGTGAGATACTTTTTTTTGTTGTCTAAACTGTGGAATGACACAAGGGTACCCACTCTCACTACCCTGATTCAGCATAGTGCTCAAAACCTGAGCTAGAGAAATAAGACAAGAAAAAAAAAAAGAGGGATACAAATAGAAAAGGAAAAAGTCTAACTATCTCTATTTGCAGATGGTATGATCTTATATCCAAAAAAATAAAAAAAAAAAGATTCCAAAAGAAAACTCTTAGACTGGAGTAAAAGTTTCAGAAAATTAGCATGATGAAAAATCAATTGAAAAAAACACAGTAGTTCTTCTCTATGCTAAGTGAGATAGATGGTTTGAGGGAGAAATGGTCCCCATAGGCCCGGGTATTTGTATTCTTGGCCCCAGTTGGTGACGCTGTTTGTAGAATGTTATGAAACCTGTAGGATATCTAGTTTTGCTGAAAGAAGCACATTGCTGAGGGCAGACTTGGAGAATTCATGTCCTGGTATCACTTCTGCTTCACTCTATCTGCTTGACACTTGAGGCTGAAGACATGATCTCTCAGCCTCCTGCTCTGGCTGACTGTTGCCATGACTGTCCTGTGTAACTACAGTCCATATTAAACTCTCATAACTTGGTTATGTTTATGGTGTTATATCTCAGCAACAAAAGATAGATAATACAGGATGTGATACCAGGAGTGGGGTGTTGCTATATAGAACCAGGCCATGTTTCTTTTTTGAGGAATATGGAAGATTTGGTGACATTGGATTAGAAAAATAGCTAAATGTTATAAGAAGAATTTAATGGACCAGTCTAGCAAGAGATTTGAACTTATGGAAAAGAATCAGAAAAAAAAAAATAAAAGAATCCATTCAAACATGGAGGACACAATTTGAGTAATATGTTAAAATATTAAAAGATCCCCCATGGATTGGTAGATTTAATATTGGAGAAAAATGACTATATTACCAAAAATGATCTAAAGATTCCTAGCAGTCTTCATCAAGAGTCTGATGATATTCTTCTCAAAGATATGAAACAAAACAAAACCTAAAATTCATGTGGATGAATGGATGAACACAATAGCCTAGGAAATCCCAAGCAGAGAGAATAATGGGAGAGGAAACATAATGCTTAATCTCAAATTATGTTATAGAGCCATAGTGACAAAAACTACATGGTGCTGTTGCAAAAAAAGACTCACAGACTAAAATAATAAAATAGAGGAACCAGAAACAAACCCATACAACTAATGCACCTAATTTTCAACAGAAGTGTCAAAAATAAACATTAAAAAGGCATCTCTTCAACAACTCATTTTGGAAAAACTGATATTCACATAGAGTAGTTGAAACTAAACTAGGTAGAGTGATCTGTGCCTAAAATATCAACACTAGGGAAGCAGAGATAGGAAGGGCAAGAGTTCACAGCCAGCCTCAACTATGTAGTGAGGCAGAGGAAAAGCACTGTCTACACACAACGCTGTTTCAAACAAACAAGTACACAAACACATTTAAAAAAAAGAACAAAACCATACCTGTATTTCTCATCTGATACCAAAGTGAATAAAAAAATAGATCAAGGATCTTGTATAAGACCTGAAACTTTGAAACTGAGAGAGGATGAACACTTTAATGTACAAGTATAAGCAAGAACATTCTGAAAGGACTCTAGCGGCACAGAAAGTAACCCCAAGAATTGACAAACGGGATAATATGAACTTTAAAAAGCACTGTACAGTGAAGTAACACCCACCAGAGTAAAGAAACAGTCTACAAAATTTACCTCTGGGGTAAAATCTCTTCCAATCATCCGTCAGCATTGGGATTAATATTTTAACTGTATAAACAACTACAGAATTGAACTACCAAAGGAATAAATGGTTAAATCAATAAATAGGCCAATGAGCTAAGTTGTAATCCTCCAAAAGAAGAAATTCAAATGGTCAATAAATATTTTGAAATGCTCAACATCCACAGCCAATGTATAGGGGCTAGATAGTTAGCTCAGTAGTTGCGAGCACTGTCTTGTTGCTCTTCTAGAGAATCTGAGTTTAATTCATAGCACTCACATGACAGCTAGTTCCAGAGGATCCGAAGCCTTCTTGTAGCCTCTGTGGGCATGCATGTAGTGCACAGATATACACACAGAGAAACACTCATACACAGAAAATAAAATGAGTATTTTTAGAAATAGGAGAACTAGTGAGATAGCTCAGGGGTTTAGAGCACTTGTAGCTTATTGCAGAGGACCTGAGTTCAATACCCAGCACCCACACAACAGCTCACAAACATCAGTAACTCTAATTCCAGAGGATCCAGCATCCTCTTCTGGCCTCTGAGGGTGTTAGGCACAAATGTACACACACATACATGCAGGTAAAACACCCCATATACATAAAATAAATCTTAAAAATGAGAAAAGTGTATATGTATGAAATTTGAGACACACACACACACACAGAGAGAGAGAGAAAGAGAGAGAGAGAAAGAGAGAGAGACAGAGACAGAGACAGAGAGAGACAGAGAGACAGAGAGACAGACAGACAGAGAGAGAGAGAGAGAGAGAGAGAGAGAGAGAGAGAGAGAACAAGAAACAGAAGGACAGAGCATGTCTGCCAACAGAGAAAACCTCTTGTGTTGGAAGGACTCCACTTGGGATCTTGTGCAAGCAAATGGATAATGAATTGCCTGAGCCTGACTGGAGGGAGAAAGAAGTGAAGATCCATGCTCCTGCAGCTGCACAGATGAACTTCATTAAACTTTACCTTTCAACAAGTTGGTCCAGACAAGCCACTGGAGAAGCACATAAAGAATTCCTTTCAGAGGATGAGAAATACTTCTTATGATCACTTGAAGAAGCCCCAAAGAAGGATGTTGTAGACATCAGACACTAGATTCCATCAGTAGAGGGAGATATTAAGTTCCCCATATTATTTGAAGAGAAGCAGTTCTTTTCCAGTGTTTTTCTAATTAGTTCACCTGGATTTCAACTCTCGATTCACTATGATGTAATGGATAACATTTTAATACAAGGAAAGAAGCAAATTATGCTGTTCAATCTTTGAGATGCACAGCATTTACATTTATCGGGTTCTAAATCCAAAGTGTTGAATGTCGGTCGACAGCCCAGGCCTGGATAGATACTCTTTCCTAAGGTGAGGAGCTGTGAGAGTTCTCTCGAAGCTGGTGATGACCTATTCACTCCTGCCTTATGGTTCCATACTGCAATTTCTGAGGAGTTTGTAGTGGGAGGGAATATCTTTTGGAGGCACCTTCCATGGGAATGCTATGTCACAACAGATACCTATGGCAACAAAAATCCCGTAGCAACATCCAGAGCTGTGCAGATCTTGGACAGAGCTTTGAAAACACTGGCTGAATTACCAGAAGAATACAGGGACTCCTATACACACCAAATGGTCTTAGGTATTCAAGACAAAGCCTCCAGGAAGAGTAAAAAAAAATTAACTAAATGTAGCAAAACTTTAAAAATAAATAAAATTCAGCTCAAGTATTTAAAAGCTATATAACAAGATATATATATTTAAAGATGCTTTTTAAAAACAGGAAAGATAAGTCTCAGATTTGTGGTATAAAAGGATATGCTTATCTGATTTCTACTTGGTATAGATTTAGAATGCTTAGAGGAACCATTTTTTAGCTCTAAGATGTAAACAACTAAAATTCTGACTATCTATCTATCTATCTATCTATCTATCTATCTATCTATCCATCCATCCATCCACCCACCCACCCACCCACCTACCTACCTACCTACCTACCTACCTACCTACCTATCCAGAAGCCTGCCAGCCACCATACGACACAGTACAGGAGGAGGAAGACATCCAGAGACCTGTCCACGACCGAGCCTCCCATGACAGAGGGAAAGATGCCCAGAGACTCGCCTGCCACCATGCCATGCAGTGTGTGTGTGGACAGAGGAGGTCACCCAGAGGCCCACAAGCCATGTGGTCTGCCTGCAGTGGGAGTCACTCCAATGTACAAGTGTGTGGTGACAGATGGGAGAGAAAGATAAGCAGAGCAGTTTGAGCATTGTGAAGAGAGATGGAACTGGAGACATGAGGATGGAGCGGAATAGCCTGCTGTGAGTGGCCAGCCCAGTCCTTGAAGTCATGGTGAAGTCTCAGAGCCAGCTGCTGCTGAAGGTCATAGCCTGGGTCCATAGCCATGGAGTAGTAGGGATCAGTATTGATGTCTGAAGCTCACATTACCACTAGAGGCCATAGGGATGCCCCTGGTCTGGGGGGGGGGGGCACATGGCTGTTCTGGGGCTGGCTGTGGTGCTCTGAAGAGCTGTTGTTGAGACAAAGACTCTTTGTTTAGCCCTGGCTGTCCTGGAACTCACTGTGTCCAACAGGCTGGCCTCAAACTCAGAGATTTGCCTGTCTTTGCTTCCCAATGCTGGAATTAAAGGCATGTGCCACCACATCTAGCTTTATTATAGTTTTACTCACATTTTATATTGAAAGAAAAAAAATCAAGTTAGTTTATACACAGAAGGAGAGAGACTCCCTTAGGCAGAGCAGTAAGACAGACAAGACTCATGGTAACTCACGACCAGGATACATGATAATTTTATGGGAACGGAACCTGGAAGGTTTGAGGGAGCTCTACTAGCTCCTGGAACTGCTGCTTAGTGCCCCACCTCATGGGCTGAACTTTTCGGCTACCCTTTCCCCACTACACAGCACTCCTCATAGCTTTCTTCTTGCTAGAGCATCTACACAATCCTGGGCTGGTTGATTTCTTTCTCTATTTGGTTTACACAGCCCATCACGGTCTGTCCATCTTTTCTCTGCCCCTGTTTCAGTTTGTGTATCCTTTCTGGCTCTTCTTCTTTAGAGAGAGAGATGTCTCTGGCTCATGTTGATTTGTTTCCTCCTAATCCAGGCTGACTAGCCTCAAACTCACTAAGTAGCCAAGGATAACCTTGACTTCCTGATCCTCCTGTTTCAACCTTTCCAATGCTAGGATCACAAGAACCATGCACAAATCTTCAAATTTTTAAAGCCATGAATACAAATGCAAATACCATGAATAACACAGATGCAATCACCATGGTTACAGATGCAATCAGTCATCTCTCCTCCATCTTCATTTGTGTCAAATCATCACACTGTACCTGTGTTAGTGGAGACTCTTCTAATGACTACTCCAACTTCATCTCCAAATTCATTTTCCATGTCCTTCAGAGCTTTCCCATTGCTACCAGCACAGAACATAGACACTGACATCTTTATGAGATTGTTCTCCATTGAACCTCATGACTTGGGCATTAGAGCGTTCAACTTTCTAGTCCCATTGTTGAGGTTTGGTCTTGCAGTCTATTATAATGCTAATTGTGGGACCCCCAAGACCCAGAGTCTGCATATAGACTCTATGTGACCTTGGCCCCAAATTACTTCTGAGTGGTGAATAAAGATGCTGACAGCTAATAGTTGGACAGAAGAGATATTGGTGGGGTTTGAGGGTCAGAGGAGAGCCAGGAGGAGAAGAAGGTGAAGGAGGAAGAGAAGCCGCCATGAGTTAGGTGAGTTCACGTGAACACAACCCTGAGGGCTGGCCAACTGGAGTTAAGAGCAGCCAAGAGGAAACATAGTAATAACTTGGGGTTATTGATAGGACAATAATAGCACAGAGGATAGATATCTGCCCAGCTCTTGTGCTGCTTAAGGCTTATTGTAAATACAAAGATTGTACGTCTACTATCCCGGAACAAGATGGTCCTAGGCAGGGTAGAAACCCCAGACTCCACTTCTTGCTTCTTGGTCTTGCTGTCATTCTTTCAATTTTGTAAAAAACAGGAACTTTCTACATCATTTATTCCAGCTGTAAAACTTCCTCTTCCTGACAGCCAGCCTTCTTCTGGTAATACTTTCTCTACTTGTGCATGGTAGGTATCATGAAGGGGTGAGAGCTGCACTACACAGGGCAGCCGCAAAAGCCCCCTAGGGGGAGCAACGCTTCGGCTAAGAACCAGAGATGATAAGGAGGCTTCCGGAAGTCCAGGGACTGGAATGTGTTTGAGGAGCCAATCGAACATCACTTCCTCCCGGAGATCTTCCTTTGATAGGTTACGAGGACGTGATTCCAATGCCGTGTGCTTCCGGCTGCTGCAGTGCTTTCTCTGCCATAGACATTTCTTGTCTTGTTTTTTCAGTCACTTGGCAGTTTATAAGCTCCAACATAGTCAGGATCTCTCTTGCTGCCTTAACCCCACTACATAAGAAGTACCTAGTAAATGTTTAATCTGCCATGAAGACCGCATGGGAGATAACTAGTGCCCTCATATTACAGGTCGAACAGTCCATGACACTTGCCTGCATCTAAGTTCTGTGTGATACATCTTGAGCAGGTCTGTGACGAGAGGTGTCCTTTTGCCAGTGCTGGAGTTCAGGTGGGCAATGTGGTTGGCACTGTAATGTAATCTCACTTTGCGAATTGAAAAGAATGACCTTGGGTATGAAATCACTTTTGCAGGAGGTAGCCTCCCTCACCCCGCTATGAGACTCCACTCAAAGCATCCCTATTGTAGCATGAATGACATACTAACTCTGCCATGATTTGTATGAGGCCTCTGTTGGATGCTCATGAACCCTCTGGTCTTCCTTATTTTGTTCCATTATTTCTTCATGTTGTATAAGAGTTTACTTGTAGATAGGAAAGTCTGTCCTGTAGGGAAGCTGCTAAAGCAAGAAGATAGACAACTCAAAATAGCCCCAAAGTTCCTGAAACTGACAGGATTCACTAGGCTTCTTCCTTCCAGAGAAAGCAACAAAAGCTGCCAAGAAGGGCTGGAGAGATGGCTCAACGGTTAAGAGCCCTGACTGCTCTTCCAGAGGCCCTGAGTTCAATTCCCAGCAATCACATAGTGGCTCCCAACCATCTATAATGGGATCTGAAGCTCTCTTCTGGTGTGTCTAAAGATAGCTACAGTGTATTCATATATATATATATACATATATATATATGTATATATATATATAAAATTTGATATACATGTATATATACACACATATATATATCAAATCTTAAAAAAAAAAAGAAGCTTCAAAGAAGACTCTGAGACAAGCCCTGCTGCCTGGAAGAGGTTTAAGGCCAGAGTCACTTGGAAAGTACACTCACCAACCTGTTGTGCTCCTGGATAGAGGCTGTGCAGTGAGCTCCAGGTTCCCAGCTTCGAGAGATGTCACCAATGCTGGGGTGGGGGTTGAGTCATTTCTGCTCTTGTAACTAACCTCTCACTCATATTTTTGCCAGTAACCCCAATAAAACTCATTGATCCATCAACTTAGACTTTGGTGGTATCTGTTAGCATTTCTTTTAGGCTCTACCTAATAGTTACCTAGCAACAGCCAGGTTTTTTTCTATAAAAGGATTATTTGGCCTCTCTCTCTCTTTGGCCTCTATCTCTCCCTCCCTCTCCCCTCCTCCCCTCTCTCACTTCCTCCCTTCCTCACTCCCTCTGTCTTCCCCTCTTTTCTCTCTCTCTATGTCATCTCCCTCTCTTTCTCTCCAGCCACCCTCTTCCCTTTCTCTCTCCTCTCCTTCTGTCCCTCTCTGTCCTCTTTCGTCATCTGCTTCTACCCCTTCTCACTCTTCTTCCCAAACCCCAAATAAACTTCATTTTATACTAGGCCCATCATATGGCTGGTACCTGGGGCAGGGACGGGGAATGCCTCAGCATGAGCCTGCTGCATGACAAAACATATCATCTGTACTTTGGTCAGTCACAATTCCCTAGCTGGGGTGAGGGTTGGGAACAAGCAAAAGAAACTTATTCTAAGTACATCTCATTTTCAGACTGAATTTAATCGTAGGGAGAAACTAAATTCAAGGTCCCAGGCCCCAGGGGAGCTGGGGATTTCCCTGAAGCTGAACAGCTTCTGTCGTAAACAGCTGTCTGAATCCAGACATCCCAAGGGTAGCTTCTCCATCTTGCTAGCAGGGTCAAACAAGTTCATGTTCCCAGGCCTAGGAAGGAACACCTATCCTACTTCTCCAAACGTTTTCTTAATTGTCTGTTAACCGGTGAAGAATATAAAAAATGCTGTCATCCAAACTAAGGTGCATAAGTTAAATATATATACATATATATATGTATATATATAAAATGCCTGTTATTATATATATACATATATACATATATATATATACACACATATATATGCCTGTTATTTTATATATATATGTATATATAAAATGTATATATATATATATCTATATATATATATATCTGTTATTCCTTAATTAACTGGATGCCACTGGCCTGCTCCTTTGTCTCCTTATCACTCTGAGCTCAGGACCTAATATCTAGGAGAATGAATTAAGGACATTGAAGCCAGGCATCCTAGATACGGCCCAGTCTCCAGTGAGTGCTCCCTTGCTTAACTCATAATGTCAGAATACCATTGCATAACACTGCAGCTCTCCCCAGTTCTCCCCTCACTTTGTGTTCCCATCCTTTTAAAATGTTGTACAATCTCCCTTCAGGGACATGGTTCAGATCCCGAACTAGCCAACTCCCTGACCCCCCAGAAAATAAACTTTCATTTTTAAGCTCCTGGAATTGAAGTGAGTTTTCTCAGCTTCCACCCCAAACCCAACAGTGAGTAGATGTGTGTGTAGTGTCTCCTCAGGAAAAGTTTTGTCGGAGACCTCAGAGACCTTCTAGTCTTCAGCGTCTCAGAGCTTTCGTGAGTTCTCGTTTTCGTCCCTTGGTTTGTAGCCAAAGCTTTGCCCTCCTTAGAGGCGGTTTCTGTGGCTGTCCATGTGAGGTGGCCCTCACCCCTTTATAATATTTACCATAAACTAAAACTGTCTTAGATACTGGCTCGGTAAAGCTCTGCCTCCCCATTGGAAAGTCGGCTGCAGCGGGGGGATCATTTGGGTCATCTCCCATTGTGTCAGCAGAGTCTCTGGCAGCGCCCTCAGGATCTACTCCCTGAGTGCGCTGAGGGGATTAAACAAAGCAGAAAGGCCTATGTACAAGCTTTTGTTATGTCTGAATGCTCTAGCTTACTCTCTGGCTCTGTATGTCTTACCACCGTTTACAGTTTCCAAAGAGAAAAGCAGAGCAGATTATCCAGCCAAATGTCTATCAACAAAGGCTCCAGAGTGGTTTGCTTGCCCTGCCCAGGAGCTTCCCCAGGATCCTTCTCTGTACCTCTGACTTTGACCTTTTCTCCTGATGACTCAAGCAGAGGCAGCTCTGATGGTCACCTTTCTTGCTTTGCACTTCCTGGGGCCACCTTGAACCTACTTAGGCTTCTGGCGGGACCTGCCATACAGGAACTCAAGTATATCCATTATTACCCAGAATAGACAGAATAGATCAGAGATCTAGAATCTTTGGATTTTGGCCATTTCACAGTCCTTGATGATGGAGACTGGCTGGGCTCTTCACTTTTTCTGGGAATCTAAAGATTCTGATTAGCACCCTGGAACACACACAAGCCAAAAAGCTTATTTTTGCAAACACTCAAATATGCATCTGTCAAAATTCTCTCTGGTCAAATGATATTTGCACCTCATAACCTCATCCCTTCCCGTCTTGAACCTTGCATCCATTGCTCTGCAAGTTTGCTATAAATCCATAGAGAAAAGCCACTGACACTTCTAGAATTCACTTGTGATGATGCTCTTTGAAATTGTAAGGGTTTTTGTTTGAGAAGCATCTCTGTGGTTTTGCCAGAGCCTGGGAAATACCTCTGCGGTGATTTGCACAACACACTGGCATGGCCGGAGTATGCACAAGCAGATCCTGGAGATGAGTTGCCTGAGCACCGACAGATGAGGTATTTTGCGCTTGTCTGCTTGAGAACAGATAAAAAGCCTGGATCAGACAGAGTGAAATGTGGCCATTTGGCAAGGGTTTTCCAGGGAGAAGAAAAGGCCTGGCTAAGAGCAGCCTTTGAAGCTTCAGATCTCCTAGGAGAGAGAATTGAGTGCCTGTAATTAGAAATTTTATATCAGGTATTAGATTCACAAAATGGGCAGGGAATGTTCTGGAAGCCTGACTTCTGAGGACAGGGAGTCACTGTGTGCTTGTCTGCATTGGGGCTGCCCAAAGGGAATAGCTTATTGGGGGAGAGGGGTGAGAACTAGACCTGGCAGCTGCCCAGCAAGACGAAGAGCAACATGTTATCCAAGAAGAGGCTGGGGGCCAAGCCCCAGAGACTCTGAAAGGACAAAGAGCTCACTGTTCCGCAGAAACAAGCACCAAGAAGCCTCCTTTAACCGTGTTGCTTTTACTCAAACATTTAGCAGTAAATTCACCTTTGTGCCCTTAATGATACAGATCTGGGTAGGCTTGGAAGCAGAGGGTGCACCTTTGGGTGCATCTGACAGTTAATGGAAAGATGGAAATCACAGTGCAGTTATCAGGAAGACACAATGAACCGATACATGGGGGTCTTGGGGTGGATACAATTCTGCACTTGCTGGCACTAAGCTATGTTTATCTCCAAGCCTTTGTGGGTAGAGTACAGTGACTCATTTGTGCACAGGGCCATATAGTTCCTTCTGGACTGTGATAAACATTCAGACCCAAGGTTGAGGAAGTCCGAGGCAAACTGTGCCAATATAACTATATTGTTTAGCTCATCAAATGCTTTGGGAATTAAATCAAATTACTATGCATTTATCTAGCATCTGTATTATCACGTGAGGGCTAACGGGCAAAAGCAAACCAGTTTGAAATGCAAGGAAGCTGAAAACAAAGAGATTACGGCCAATCTCTTCTGAATTGTCTTCCCAGAGTGAAAGACAGGAAGCTCACGAACTTACCAACAGCTGAAGGAAACGTTTCTGGGAACTCCTCTCGCACATAGCACGGCCAAAGCAAATATTTTGATCGGGAAGAAAACAAAGGTTGAAATGAATGTAAAACTGACCTTCACAGAAGATTCTAGACGAGTCCCTGTGATGACAACAAATGCTAAGCACGTCCTTAGGTGTAGGACAAGTTGGACAAAGGTTAAAGGACCTGGGCAGCATACCGGAAGATCATCTTAGTCTGTGAAAAAGCAAGGTCTCTGAATTTCTTTTTGTGGTCCTGAGGCTAGACCCAGAATCTTCCATGTACTAGGCAGACACACGACCATTACACTGATTCCCTATCTTCCACAGCCTCCTTTCTTGAGGGTCTCATTAGGTCTCCCAGGCGGGCATGAACTTGCTAATGATAGGTCTCAGAGTAGAGAGTTTAGTTAGTTCTTAAACGTCCAGCCTTCCTGCTCAGCCTCACAAGTCCAAGTTGGCCATGATGAGATTTCTGTTTTCTTTCTCTTTAAATCTCATTTTCTTTTCCATTTCCATTTTAACTCCCTCTTCTGTCCTTCCTTGGTTGCTTCCTCCTCCTTTTCCTCTTCCTTCTTCCCTAATCCTTTTCTTCTTCCTCTTTTTCTCTTCTTCCTCTTTCTTCTGTGTCTTAGGGACATTGGGGAAAAAAAAAAGAGCAAAAACAACTATTGTGTTGAAAGCCATGAATTAGGATTTGGCCAAGCCAGTTCAGATGGTGGTTAACTGCATTTGTCCTAGTTAATTGACTGTACTTTAGCAGCATTAATTTGTTGACTGATTGGCTGCTAAGAGCAATTAGTCTCTACCATGGGTCCTTAAATTCAGAAGGTTCTTGAAGACATTGAGCCAGCTGAGACCATCTCCAATCATTCTGTGCTACTATCAGAGAATACCTTAAGCTGGATTACCATAATACACAGAAATGCAATGACCTTGGGAAGCTGGGAAAGCCAAGACAGAGGAGCCACATCTGGCAAGGATCTTCTTGCTACATATTTCAATGAAGAAGTTGATGACTATCACATCTGAGGCCAGAAGGTTGCCGCGGGCCTGATGCCAGCTGGATTTACATGGTGCTGAGTACCGGGCCATCGGGG